>JACXGK010008478.1:0-22306 GCA_016801125.1 Novumbra hubbsi | reverse complement strand
CAGAAGGGAACATGGACAGAGTAGGGCACGGGGACAGAAGGGAACATGGACAGAGTAGGTAACGGGGACAGAAGGGCACATGGACAGAGCAGGGCACGGGGACAGAAGGGAACATGGACAGAGTAGGTAACGGGGACAGAAGGGCACATGGACAGAGCAGGGCACGGGGACAGAAGGGAACATGGACAGAGTAGGTAACGGGGACAGAAGGGCACATGGACAGAAGGGAACATGGCCAGAGCAGGTAACGGGCACAGAGTTAAAAAGTTAGAAAAGAGATAAAGATGACACAGCTCGTAGTGTTTGCGCTTGCATGATTTTGCGTGTTGGACAGATTATACAAGGTATTTTTTTTACTTTTGACAATTGTGAATTGTCAAATATTATTGGGTGTTTGGGGGACCCACCTGGTGAGCAGACCGGTACCAAGCCAGGGATGCAGGAACTTGTACGCATAGGCCTTCTCCATGTGAATAGGGTTGTTCAGGACTGTCTATGTTATAGATTAGAATACTTTTCTCACAGAGGAAACCTTACTGCTTTATCAACAAATGGAGTAAACTGGAAATTTTACACAAAATATATAATCAACCCTTATTACATCAGTAAGGAGATCAATATATCATATATATATATATATATATATATATCAATCATATATATATATATATATATATATATATATACAGTGGGGAGAACAAGTATTTGATACACTGATGATTTTGCAGGTTTTCCTACTTACAAAGCATGTAGAGGTCTGTAATTTGTATCATAGGTACACTTGTACTTATATACTTATGAAATGCAAATTAATTACTCAAAAATCATACAATGTGATTTTCTGGATTTTTGTTTTAGATTCCGTCTCTCAGAGTTGAAGTGTACCTATGATAAAAAATTACAGGCCTCTCCATGCTTTGTAAGTAAGAAAACCTGCAAAATCGGCAGTGTATCAAATACTTGTACTGTATATATCTTTTTTTTATAAAACATTTTTTTCTTAACAGCAAGCAAGACTCCTCCGTTAGAAATAAATACAGTCTGTTTGTTTTGGCACACTTAAACCAAAGCTGTAGGCCAGAGTGTGTTTCACTAGGAGTTATATTGATCAGCAGGGCTATTGGTATGCAGTAACCTGTTTTGTTTACGGACAATAGACATGTCCATCTCCAGAGGGTTCATTGTGGTCAGTATGCAGAATGCACACTGAAATGTTCTGCCTGATCCCTATAAAAAAAAAGTGCATCCTACTGATCTTGGCCCAGGAAGATGGCAAAAATCAGTAAAATCAGTGTGTGTCTCTCCTCAAGAAGGCATAACTTTTTGTCTTATGGATAATATGTTGGTCTACAGAGCCAGAGACTGTGGTTCAGATCCCACCATCACTATGACACCACGTACAATTTGTCCAGCTATTTACTGTATTCCAATCTACAAACTCGTCAGACCTTCAAAAATAAAACAACTATTGGCTCAAGAAGCCTACCTCAATGGTTTCTGCATGGAACAGAATAAGGAAGGGAATTGGTCCAATCCAAATCTTCATGAGGGGGTGATTTTTAAATTGTTCGGTGTAACCAATGACTTGACGGAAGAAATCTGAAACCAAGAAAATAACCATTTGAACTAATTAAACATTTATATAATAAGATGTGTGTACATTTTAAAATGACAGTCCAGTAATATTTAAAAACGTTAATTCATTGCATCTGACACTGGGCAGAAACCCAGGAGAATGTAACTACCACTCCTGGGCCATAGCTTGCTTTCTCAATAGTGACTGTGACCCTTTGTAATATATGAATTTAAACTCCATAATTAATGCATACTGTCATACTGCAGAACATAAAGCAGTATATTGTGGTGTTGTAGTTACAACAATTAATGTGAAACCAAAAACTGACGTTCTTACAACTTCTAAGCAAACACCTGCTAGCGGGGATTGATTTTAGAACCTTAACTTATGGATTTCAAAAATACACAAGGGAATTCCTCAATCAATACCCTTATTTTCCACTACTTATGATGTAGGGAAATAAGATTGAGGAAAGCTGAATCATTTTAATTTACTTTATGTGCATCATTGGTGTTTTTGTCATTTGCGACTTATCCTCCTGGTGGACTGCTTCAATCATAATAATACAAATGTTGGTCATCAAGAGTGTTACTATTGGATTTAGAATAGGATTACTTATTCGAGGAAGACCTTTTTACTAGGTACTATTTGATCCCTCTGCGATTAAATGCATTTGTTTGGAATTTTTGATACATATTAATACAACCCTCTTCTCTTTTTGAGTAATACAATTTGGTATGGCTCAACAATGGAAGTAAAAGTAAAACAGAAGTACCTTTAAAATGTTATGTGCATTTTACAATACAATTCAATACAACCACCCAGCCTACCTCTCTCTCCCCTCCCCATCCTTTGTTCTATTTTACAGTTGTCTTTTGTCTTTGTCTCCACCTCTTTCATTAATTCTCTCTACTCTTTCCTCTCCTCCATCTTCTTCTACCTCGTGTGCAATCCTCCACTCTCTCTTCCCAACTTCCCTCTCTCACCTCCAGGGTTTGCTTTGAATTGCAACGCGTTCCCTATGAGTGGGTATGTGCCTTCAATCTCCGGTATTGGCTTCATTTCTATCCATTTGTGCACGTAGTTACTCAGCAGCTTGTAGGTGATGTAGGTCAGCAATCCGACAAAAAGGCTCGCTCCCAGCATCCAGGACGTGTAAGCCCCCAGGAGGATCGCCATCTCTGGAGACTGTATACGTTAAAGTTAGTCACGAACTAAAGACTGTGTGTTAGAACCCACTGTTGGTGCTTATTTATTAGCCTTAGCTTGACCTCATTTAAGGTGGACCTTGGTCTTTACCTGTACCCTACTTTATTCTGTCTGTTTTCCCACTGGTTGGTGGATGATTAACCTATAGAGTAATGTATTATGTAAACATGGATATTGAGGGCTAATAAAGACTGCCTTTTCTGTTTCATTTAGGTACTTCACAGTAATTCATTATCAGGCTAGTCTCATTAAGGCTCATAGCTAACTAAGCCAGACTCCTTTGCACACTGAAAAAATGACACCCAAGCTAAATAAACACATCCACTGGTTGTCTGACAAAATTAATTTTCATTACATTTTTATTGATTAATTTGAAAAGTACACGTTAATGGCAAATTACAACTAAGTATGTTGCTTTTATTTATTTACCTTGAATGGGCTTGTTTTTTGCTCTCAGGAAGAACAGCTTTATTACCAGGGTTTGCCAAGCTAGTTCCCACCACAGCTTGGATGAAGATCCTGTCTCACTGACATGAATACTGCAAATAAACTGCTCAAAACAATTTAAGAGGCCACAAATCAGACATCGGGTGTCAATGAACATTTGTTCATGTGTCATTTGTACCATGGCGTCTCCAGACTCTTACATCTGTGCTTAGTGTAAACCTGCTCGTCTGTGAAGAGAAATGGGCTCCACTGACAGACCTGCCAATTCTGGTGTTCTTTGGCGAAAGCCAATCAATCATCAGGCCTTCATGTCACCTTCACCTTCATGGAGTCTGTTTCCGACAGTTTGGTCAGAAACATGCACACTAGTAGCCCGCTAGAAGACATTTTCTAGGGCTCTGGCAGTGCTCCTTTTCCATCTCGCACAAAAGAGAAGATACCGTTCCTGCTGCTGGGTTGATGCCCTTCTACAGCCCTTTCTAGCTCTCCTTGTGTAATGGGCCTGTCTCCTGCTATCTGTTGTCACATTCAATTGCACCAAAACTGGTGACACTCATTCACAATGACTTATACTCTATAACTGAACAGATTGATATCCCTGAAATTGATCAAATGATTTGATGATATACAGTGATGATTACATGTTCCTTTAATTTATTTGAGCAGTTTAACAATTTTAAAGTTTAACATGTTAATGTAGGCTGAGAACCCCAGGCTTTTGAGCTCCAAATGAAACTCAAATGAAAACTCTGTAGCTTGTACAGCCTCTCCTTTAATAGAGCCCTTTTTTTTATTCGCTCGTGGTTTTACCTTGAGCTTAAGCACAGAGAAAGCCAATGCCCATTCTGTTAGCCATTCGGGTTGGAGATTATTGGAAATAAGGTGTGTCTACAGATACACTTATCCAGGCCATAACTTAATTTGCTCATAAACTCACGACTCTTGCACTTGTTAAAAGGAAAACAAAGGTTTAACAAAACATGTTTTTGCAAGGTTGATAACAAATCTGGTTGCCATAGTGCCTTAATGGCAGCCTAAGTTAATTGCTCTGCTATTTTATTAGCTTTTTATTGAATCATTTATTTTGTATGTGCTTTTGTCTTTTTGTATTCTTGAATAACTTTATTTCTGAGTTGCTAATAAAAGTTGGGTGAATATTGGGTGAACAAAATTCACCCAAAAATGTCCTTTGTGCAATCAACTCAGTAAAGCTATCTGATTGTTTTCTTTTTAATATTTGTATTGAAACTCTAGACTGAAGTTTCACTTTATCTAGAAAAATCTAAAGAACTGAAATTTAGGACATTCTTTTCAATTCTCTTAAATCTATGAAAAAAAATATTTGTAAGTCTTTTATTGTCAAATGCACAAAATAGCAGTGACATTTTACATCGACACAGTGGTATCAGTAAAAGGTTGTAGTATAAGTAAAAAATATATAGCAAGAAAATGTATAAAATACAAATTAACAGAATGTATACATAGCAATATAAACCCAATTTCAATGGGTATGGAAATGGGGTAATGACAATATAGAAGTATTTAAATACTATAAATATAAGTGTAATAGTGCTTTTGAATGGTACATTTTATAAAAACTATTGTGCAATGAATGTGCATAGAACGTGATTGGTTGCTGGTTGAGAAGTCTGATGCCCTGGGGGAAAACAGTTTGTGAGTCTGGAAGTGTCCTGATGCTCCGTTAACATCTACCAGACGGCAGCCGTGTGAACAGACTAAATCCTGGGTGGCTATAGTCTTTCATGATGTTCCATTTCTTCCCAATGCATCCTGTGTGGTAGATGCTTTGCACAGTGGGGAGATGGCAACTGATAATGCGCTCAGCTGACTTCACCACCCTCTGTAGGGCTTTACGATCAGTAGTGGAGCAGCTGCCGTACCAGACAGTGATGCAGCCTGAGAGGATGCTCTTCATGGTGCACCTGTAGAAGTTTGTGAGAGGTCTGGGCAGACATGCCAAACTTCTTGAGTCCCCTCAGCTCCATCGATGTGTAGTGGGGTATGATCCCCCCTCTGCCGCTTCTTGAAGTCCATGATCATCTCCTTAGTCTTGCAGACAATGCGAGAAAGGTTATTGTTCGGGCACCAAGTAGCCAGGTCCCCTACCTCCTTTCTGTAAGCGGTCTAATCGTTGTTGTTGATGAGTCCCCAGTTGGTGGTGTCGTCCACAAACTTAAGGATGATGATGCTGCTGCTGTGAGGGGCCACGCTGTCATACGTCAACAGGAGACTGAGTATGCAGCCCTGTGGTGCTCCAATGCCTCGAGAACGTGCAGAGGAAGTGAGGTGGCCCATTTTTTCACCTGGGGTCTGTTTGTCAGGAAGTCCAGGATGAATTGAGTCCCAGGTTCCTGAGCATAGCAACAAGCTTAGTGGGCACAATAGAATGCACAGCAGTAGTCCAGGAACAGCATCCACACGTATGTATTGCATCTTTTTTTCCAGGTGGGAGAGGGCAGTGTGTGTCCCGGCAGGGGAGTGATTTGTAGCTGTTCCGTATTTGAGAATAACAATGGTCAAGAGTCTGATCCCCATGGTTGGGAAAGTTGGCGTTGAAAGAATTTACGCAGGACTTTCTGCATATTTGCTCTGTTGAAGTTGCCTCAGGGTGAGCATCCTCTAATCCATTAATCATTCCATATACTCCAGTGTGCACGTTTTATTTGTCTGCGGGGGTATGTAGACTGCTGTAATTATAGCGGAGCAGAATTCTCGCGGAAGGTAGAAGGGTTGCACTTATAGTAAGTAGCTCCAGGTCTGGTGAACAGTGAGTTGAAAGTATAGCAACATCTGAGCCCCAACGAAGTTAACCATGATGCAGACCAATCTGCCCTTACATTTACCTGACTAGTTCTGTCCAGCCGGTAAATGGAAAACCCAGCTAGGGTAATGGCCGTGTCGGGAGTCATAGGATCTAGCCAAGTCTTAACCAATGCTTGCACATAGTAGTTTGCAATGTCCCACGGGAAGATAATCCAAGCGTGTAATTCATCCATTTTATTGTCCAGGGGTTAAACATTTGCGAGTAAAATGCTCAGTAATGGCAGAGATCTATAAAGGATACCGGCACGTTTGTCTTTTTCTGTTTTGTCAACATGTAGGTAAACAACAGATCGGCGGAAGGACAAAGGAATCATAGCAAGCGCTCCGGTAAGTAGAGTAACAGTCTGTATTTAGTGAAGAACCAACTTCCAAAAGTGCTAGTTGATCCTATTGAATGAGCGACAGTGCAGCATGAACAGAAATAAGCAGTAAACAGAAAACGGTAATAAGCAAAAAACTGCATAGTGAATGCAGTGCCATTGTCAGTGTGATCTCCGGCACACAAAACTTAACATACAGTTTCTAACAAACAAAACTATTACAAAGCTGTCTCATTTATAACTGAGTTCTCTGAGCTAATCACATTTCTGTGTCCTATTCTATCCAATGTTGTTGTCCTTGGTGATTTCAACATTTCCATTGATTCAACAAAATGTTCCTTTGCCACTGACTACCTGAACTTGCTGAACTTCTTTAACCTGACACAGCATGTCAACGTTCCCACACACAATCCAGGACATACACTTGACCTCAACATCACTGTACATGAGTTAGGTATCACTGACCATAGAGTTTTGACATTGTCCTTGATGACTCCTACACTTCAAATCCACCCTTCGCGGGCTGTTAAATTCAGAGTCCCCTTGACACTTCAGTCTTCCAGGAATTAGTACACCCTGCCATACTATTTGACAGGCACGTCCACTGCTGAAGAGATGGTTGACCTTTATAACAGCACATTGAATAACACCCTAAACTATTCTTGTTCCTGTAAAAAACACACTACAAAGACTACTAGAATTGTTATTTTAAAGATTTTAAAGATAATCCCAGCACATTATTTAACAACATCGGTCGCCTCCTCCAATATACATACTTTGGCCCTCTCAATGCGACAACCAAACAGTACATTTTCTGAATTCTTTAAGAATAACATTAACAACATTAGAGAGAACCTTTTATCTTGTAAACCTAATCTCCCTCATGCTGTTTCCCAACCACCCATCTGCTTCTTTTCAAATTGACCTTGCTCTGGTGACACCTGCTACTGTTATGGAAATTGTATTGTAAGAATGAAATGTATCCTCTTTTGACCTAATTCCAACATCACTATTTAAAAAATGCTCAGCCATTCTCATTAATTTTATTACGCGTTTGTTCAACAAATCCCTACGAACTGGGCGGTACCAGTCACTTTTCAAGATGGCAGACCCCTTGCTCACCCAGACATCCTTTCAAACTACCGTTTTAATCTAATGTCCTAGAGAAGATTGTGGCAACTCAACTTTACTCACATCCCAGTGCTAACCAGCGTCATGATGTTTTCCAGTCTTGCTTCATGCCACTGCATAGTACTGAAACAGCATTGGTGAAGGTTGTTAATGGTCTGCTCTTGGCTGCAGATAGAGGGTCCCCTTCCATTTTGATTCTCTGGACCTCTGCGCTGCTTGTGATACAGTAGAAGACAATTCTACTCCAATGCCAATGAGTTCAACTTTTATCTCACTAACAGAAAGCACTATGTTTCTCTTAGTGAGGATCAGAAGAATTGACATTAACCTGTGGTTTCCCATAAGGGTCAGCGCTAGGACCTATGCTGTACATGCTCCCACTTGGCCAGATCTTTGTTCAAACCAAACCTGACACAACATCTGCCATGTCAACCCTGTCCAACTGTAATTCTTTTTACAGACTGTAGTGGCTTTTAGAGCAGGCTTGAAGACACACCCATTTGTTGGCCTACCCTTCTCTTTAGTCAAATTATGCTGGTATATTGTTATATAACAATAAGATGTATTATTTGATGTTATGGTTTTGTCTTATATATAATAATTATATAATAATAATGTTTTATCATATTATTTTACTGCTTTATCTTTTATATATTACTGAATATACACATTAACTAATGTGTTTTCGTTTGTTAGAACAAGAACTCATGTTTGAAAGTCTTGACTAACTTTTTAAAGTTTCTTCCTGAAATAAATAGGCAAAAAAATAATTAAATAACATAGATTTTAAACCCAAGGTTTTCAAGATGCAGCAGAGCAGCTGTTACGTGCCCACCTCCTTGATGGTACCTAACTAGTGAGCTCGCTGGAGGTGGGGGAACGCAACGGCCGGTGTCAAAACCCTATATAGGTGGGTGACTGAAAGAATACTAGAACAGACAAGTAGGTTGTGTTTTTCGTCCCTCACGGGGAATATATTTACATTAGCAACAGTGATTAACATACATACACATTATACATATATACATACACAAAAATACAAACATACCACTAAAGGAAGGTATAGGAGAAGGGCCGAACGAACGGGGTCAAAGCAATGAAATAAAACCAAAAACAACCCTATTCTTCCCTGCTCCTTACCTGCCTAACAAACTATAACCTGCCGCACCTCTAACCTACCTGCTACAAGAAACCGTGGGTGACACCCGCTCGTATCTAACCTAATGTGTTTAACAGTGGTTATCTACGGGCATGTGTAAACCCCAGGGTATCTTACCTGACCCTTCTCCTAAGGGGTAGACAAACAGGTAGTACACATAAGAGAGGAGTGCAGTAGAAACAGAAACAATAACTGTAACATAGGAGAGCAAAAGTGTAGCCTCTCCAGCCTCTCCCAGGGCTGAGCAAACACAATCTTCTCTTCTTTATAGGACGACTTCTTAATTGGACACAGGTGTGGCCGCTTCAGTGGCCCAGTAGCTCCTCCCATCTCGTTATCTGCAATCTGCAAACAAACCAAACTCACCACCACCACACAAACACCCAATCAGGCTCTCACACCCACAACACCACCTCATAAACAAAGTGGAACGTAACAGCAGCTTATTCAGAAGATATTTTAAGTATTCACAAAGTTGAAGATCAGTTAAATGGTTAAAGTAAAAAAAAAAAAATTTAACATGCCCAATAGAATACAGGATAGAGGCTTTAATTAATAATAATGAGTATAGGTTACAATTTCTGCAGTTCACTAAAATCCACACCAGATGTCCAACTAAGACCCACATTTTTTTTTCTTTACCTTACTCTCATTACAGCATCTCTTATTGGGATACAAGTACTTTCGACTGTCGTATAAACATACTTATAACAAATTAGAGGTTAAATGCTTAAATATATTTAATGGGTCGTCTTTCTCCTCATCTTTCTCCAATTAACAATGTATTACCATGAAAACGGACTGAAATAACTATTTCACATAATATATCTGGATGTGATCAGTGCATTTAAATCAAATGCACTCCATGAATCACACATTGGGTCTCGAAGAAAAAAATATATTGGAGATCAAAATCTTTGCTGTGCATTGGAATTCATTGACAACAAAATGACGTAACAACGGCCAATAGAAACTAAAATCATTAACAAATTGAGGGTTCATGAATTTTATCACAGCAACTCAAATGTGACCCAGCAGTGTGCTCGACCCCCATGTGCCTGTATGCACTGTTGACCAAATATGCTCCTGATGAGACAGCTGATGGTGTCCTGGGGGATCTCTCAGAGCAGGATCAGGGCATCAGTGAGCTCCTGGACAGTCTGTGGCATAACGTTCACCATATTGTCTACAGACTCTTTCACGTTTGTCACATGCTCAATGTGAGCTTCTATTCTGTATAGAGAACATTGCGCCAAAGGTGGACATTCTTGCGACTGCACATCGGTTGTCTTGCGGTTGCCTCTCCAGTGCACCTGTTTTCACTTTTATTAGCACCAAAACAGGTGACATTGAGTCACAATCACTTCAGCTTCCTATCTGGACATATTTATATCAATGAAGTTTAATCTTGGTGTAATACTGTGATTATTAAGAGTTCCATTAATGTTTTTGAGCAGTGTATTTATTAATAATTAATGCTATTAAGAGACGTACATTTTATGACCAATCAAACTGAGGACCCGAATCTGTGTGTTACTATAATGTAGCCTAAAAGGTATTGTTATTCAAGTGAAAAGTAGGCATTGTTCTGAAACCAAATTTGTAGGAAAGGAAATGCACAACACAAGTTGCAGAAGAGAAAATGCAGAAGAGGATCGAAAAATCTGTCTGCATAAACAGTACTAAGTCACTTCCTTAAGGGAAGCAAAAGACCTTACAGAAGGAAATCTAGTCGTGTTCTTGTTTGCCCAGCATCTGGCAAAGTCATCTTACTGGTACACTTTGGCCATGTAAAGAGTTCTTACAAGACTTGACCTTGTAGCGTGTATTGCTGCTAAACAAACATTTTTGCAATCTGTTCTGCTCCTGTTGCATTTTAAAATATTTTTGGGAGAAAAGCAAGTAGGTCAATTCTTATGACTTCCTGTCACTGTTGGAGCATTTATTTTATACAATGATTTGATGTGATCAATGCATGAATGCTTTATCACCATCTATAACAAACAAAACAAATACAAATATAACTTTTTATTTGACAAGTAATTGGACAGAGGTAATTAACTGTTCATTGATTACACAGCAATTGATATAACCAAAACAGGTGCTTCGAAGAGCTTGTAGTCTTGTAGTACTAGACCAACCAACAGGTATCACGTTAATTCCATTAAGAGACTTAACAGCTCACTCAATCAACACTGATGTTTTGAATATATAAAATATTTGCATGGCATTTTTTTTATTGTCAACAACATTTAGCAGAAAATATTTTGCAGAAATACAATAAAAATAATTTAAAAGCTTTATTGATTTTTATTCGCCTGATTAGAAAATATTAAAATATGGATGGCAATGCAATGTTTGTTACAATACCCCTCCATTTAGTGCCACATTCAGTTGAAAGATAATACCATAACTGGATAAGTCTCCTGCAAGTAGGAGGCTGAATTGCTGCTAGCTTACATTGTTACACTATATGGACAAACGTATTGATATACATCACCAAGCACAATGCCAAGCATCAGATGGAGTGGTGTAAAGCGTGGCGCCACTGGACTCTGGAGCAGTGGAAACGGGTTCTGTGGAGTGACAAATCACGCTTCTCTATCTGGCAGTCTGATGGACGAGTCTGGGTTTGACGAATGCCAAGAGAACGTTCACTGCCTGACTGGTTTGTGCCAGCTGTAAAGTTTGGTGGAGGAGGGATAATGCTATGGGATTGGGGTTGGCCTAGACCCCTTAGTTTTCCAACAGACACACTCCAAAATCTTGTAGAAAGCCTTCTCAGAAAAGTGATAGTTGTTCTAGCTGCATAGGGGGGACATGATTTTAGGACCACAATCAACATTTCCCAAGGGAGCTTGAACCGTTTTGTAAAAAAGGATGTTCGGATATTACAACATAATTAGGCCGAAAGGTTGGTGGAGACATACAGACCCACAGCTGGAATTACTGTTAAAGATACATCCAGTTATGATATTTCAGTTTTTATTTCTAGAATTTTAATTTATAAATAACACAATGCTGCTTAATAAAATGGTGGAGTATTGTATGTATCGAAGTGGTTAATAAAATGAAAACTGCTATAAAAACTACAGAACTTTCTAAAGTCAAAGTATTAGACAAACCCGTATAAACACCAAAAACATGCAACTGCTGAAGAGTGGCCTAGCAGACAAAGCATCTGATCAGCAACCGAAAGGTCCGCGTGTCAAATTCCCAAGCTGACCATGCAAAACATCTGTCATTCTGTCCTTAGGCAAGACAGTTACCCAAATTTCACATGGCCACCGTGCGCAATGCACGGTTGATTTGCTGGCTGTTAACCGTCTTCCCCAAAGAGGGTTTCCAAAATCCTATCCTCCTGAGACCCAGTGGGAAAAAATTAGCTCAGATGTGTTTTAAAATTATATTCAAATTTTTTTTAACCCAAAGGTTTATATAATATGTCCTCTGTACGAGACATCAGGACCCAAAATTAAAAAAAATGTGTCTATTACAGAGGACAAAAATGAATGGCCGGGTCTCAGGAGGATATAACACCTTGTATGGGTGTGAAAAACAGTACAAATAAGACCCCAACGTCATGATTATTACACTTAAAATTGTGTTACGTACCTATTCCAGCTTTTCACAATTGCTTAAACACATTTCTTGAAACGTTCACCCATTTTCTCAGAACTAATCAGAAAACCAACATCTTCAAACTACATTCACAAAACCCCAGACTCTTCTGTCAAAATCAAACACTCCCCTTAAAACCATTTACTCTGTTCTCGAAATCTCACACAGCTTTCAGATCGTAAACACAGCCAGTCAAAATATAAACACTTCAGAGCATTCATTAGACACATGAAAAAATGGAGAACACATCATGTAAAAACGGATTTTTGTATTTGTAAATAGTAAATTAAAAGTAAAAAGTAAGATTTTGCAATAAAAAAGTATAATATTCACAGCCTGTTCCGTGAAAATATTGAATACTGTAAATACAGCAAGTAATTCAGTATTGAATGTCTGTATACCAGCAGTGGCATAAAAATACAGTAGTCCACTATGTAAAGAGCAATCCCCAAAGATTCACATTAGAATATACCATAAAATGTGGACCAACTGCATAATCAAAATCAATGAGAGATTCATTCTTCCTGCTCTGTGTGCCACCTGTGTACTCTGAACTGAGTTATATTCTTGCAATTGGTTTGATCAAATCATTCGAAACAAGTGTGAACTATTTTGAGTCATTGTGTGTAAACAATGACAACTGTGTTGTAGTTGTGTTTAACTTTTGACACTTGTGTTTACCATCGTGAAATCACTGATAATTTGGTTTAGAGAATGGGGTTTAGTGTTTTAGCAATTCAGAAAAACTGTAAGTGCATTTAAAAACTTTTTTCATTTAACTGTTAAATTAAACAGTACATCACATTCAAGTACACACTACTTCTTGATCATTGAATAAAACCTTCAAGTATTGCAGACTGCTGACTTTACTTGAACAGTAAAAAGATAGCAGTTTTGCACAATCCAATTTTCCTACATTCATGACAGTAGTATGGTCTAAATATATATATTTTTTAATTATTAGTGCAAGAATTGTTTGCAGGGAGTATTCAGCAGGTAGTATTGACATGGTACCTATAGCCAAGTTTCAACTAGGACGATTCGTTCATCATGTCAGCTTACAAATGTAACAAGACTGTGTGTTCAATAAAAATAATCAAATTGATCGTGAGCCAATCCATTGTGGTTAAAAATCCTAAAATAGCATTTTAGAACAGTCCACAAAATGACAACATACTGTATAACCTACCGAGTGCAGTACTCATCCTAAATTGCACACGGAAAGCTACTGAACCTTGCTGGTGGTGCCCAGGGCGATGCACAGCCTTTGGTGGAAGGCGGGCACCCTCTCCCTCTGCACAGGCCAGTTGACGATGCAGCGCTGACGCAACATGCCCCTGCGCAGGAGCAGGTGACGGGACAACCTGTAGTCATGCACATCCTCCAGGAACACCAGCACCACCGCGTCCCGGCTCTCTGCGATTACCTGGTGCAGGGCTTGATGAGCCATGAACCTGGGTGGGAGGAGGAAGGAGAGGAAGGAGAAAGAGAAGGGAAAGGAGGGTGAACGGGAGACTAATAAGGCATGTGTCAAAATTGGTAAGCAAAACAGTCCAATAGTATGACCCTGTTTTCCAGTTGGGGCGCCCTGTAATATGCAAATAAAAACAGAATGCAATTATGTGCAAATCATTCAATTACTGTATTTAATTGAAATGGTACAAAGACAACACATCAAATTTAGAAACTGAAAAATATTTTTGGGGGAAATGTTTTTGCCAGCCACATGTTACAAAAAGGTTGACGGGCATGTTTACCACTGTGTTGCATCACCTCTTCTTATAAAAATACTCTTAATGTTTGGGAACTGAGGAGACCACCTGCTTTAGTTTTGACAGTGAAATGTATTCCATTTCTTGCTTGATATAGGATTTCAGATGCTCAACATTTCGGGGACATTGTCACATTTTTTGTGACAAAGTCCATAATCATAATGCGCCAAATGTATTCAATGAGTGACAGGTCTGGACTGCCGGCAGGCCAGTTTAGCACCCGGACTCTCTTAATACAGAGCTATGTTGTTGCACAATCTGCAGAATGTGGTTTGGCATAGTCTTGCTGAAATAATCAAGGCAATCCCAGGAAAAGATGTCATCTGGATGGCCGCATATGTAGCTTGAAATCCTGTATATATTGTTCAGCATTAATATGCCATGTGCACTAATGTATCCCAATACAATCACGGATGCGGTCTTTTGAAATGTGGCGGATATCATGCTGTAGGCTCCTTCTCTTTTTTAGCCCGGAGGATGCAGTGTCCATGATGCCCAAAAATAATAACATAAGTTTGATTCGTCATACCCAGGAAAATGTTCTACCTCACCTAAGTCGATCTAAAATTAGTTTGGGCACAGAGAAAGGGGCCTGCGTTTCTGGGTGTTGTTTATGTATGGTTTCCTCTTTGAATGTTACACTTTTAACTTGCATTTGTGGATGCAATGTATAACGTACTGTGTTCACACTGTAAACACTGGTTTTCTGACGTTTTCCTGGGCCCAGGCAGTCATTTTCACTACAGAATTGTGTCTGTTTTTCAAGCAGTTCTGCCCGAGAGCCCGATGATCTCAGCCATCTAATATTGATTTTCAGCCTTTTTATTTGCATACAGAGATTTCTATGAATTATTTTAATGATGTTATGTACCGTAGATGATCAGATCCCCAAACTCTGGAATTTTACATTGAGAAACAATATTCCCAAATTGTCGCGTTATTTGCCCACAGCCTTTCAGTGTGGTGAATCCCTCCTCCATTCTGACAGACCTGTCATCTGTATAATGACCTTTTAATGCCCAATCATGTTATTGACCTCTTGCCAATTGACCGAATTAGTTGTTTGATATTCCACCAGGTTCATTTTAGCGTTAAACAACCTTTCTGGTCTTTTGTTGAATATGCCCCAACTTCTTTAAAACATGTTGCTGGCATCAAATTCAAAGTGGGCAACCAATAAAATGTCTCAGTTTCAACATTTTATAGGTTGTCATTGTACTATTTTCTATTGAATATAGGATTTATAAATGATTTTATTTTCATTTACATTTCCCCCATGCTATAAAAAAACTGGGTTGTATAATTTGAATTACATTTCAGAATTTAAAAAGCAAGTAAGTATCATGCACGATAACAGGCATAAAATAACATTACTATTCTTGTATTCAGAACACAGAGTAGGTATAACCTCAACAGACCGGTTAGACAGTGACCATGGCTGTTGTGCAGCATAAAACCTATAACAGGGAGGCAATTTATTTTTTTAAGCATTACTTTCATGCCCCGACATGCCAGGCCTGCCGTGCTGGTGGAATTCAACTCCCTCATTATCGTCCATTAACATTATTACCCTCTGTGCTTCCCTAGTGTGTCTTGTTGGTCATTGTTCGAATTCTGTTGTGCACTGTTGTTCTATTTGGGTTTCTTTTTCTTATCCCCTTTTGTCTCTCCTGCCTCCTGCCTTACAAGTAGTTCACACATTATAGAATGATTGTATGTATTATTGAACTCAAATACTAGTGCTGTGATGAAAAGATTATTTAACAGTATTCTTGTTTAAAAACAATCCAGCTTCTTTGGGTTTCATATCTTCATTCAGAAGTGGTCACCTAGCAACTTCATACAGTACCTCTTCCCCTGTGGGAGTGAAACTTCTTTAGAATATATTATTTAGAATATTTTAACACTATTTCAAAGATTTTGGGTAAATTAGATGTACTTTTGTCATTTGATGAAGACAACCAAATTTCCTGTCACAATTAGTATGGGAGTTAAGTCTAATAATTTGAGGTTTGGCTTTAAAAGATTAAGCCTACTTTAGCCTAGTGAGGCATATCAAACAATATTTATATTTTGTAGATAAAAATTTAATGAAATGTGGCAAAACTGAAGTAAACATAGCTGCTTTCGCATTATTGTCATTATTATGGTTACAATATCTCAAAAGCAATGACCAAAAACCCTTCTAAGTTAGTAAAAATATAAGATTTTACATACTGTCGACAAAAGGGGTCTTGAAGAAGTTTCTCAGTGACCACAAATATAATTTTTCTGGACTTCCTCTGGTTTCCCACAATAGATTCCAGCAGTGCATCACCGGGTATTGCATCTCTTTCCTGCAGACAAAACTCATATCCATGATGCTCCTCCAGGGGGAGCAAGCTTCTTTCCACCCAGTTTGTATCATCTGCTGCATGAATGACGTATGCATCATACTCAAATACTTTTCCTTCTCTGGAATTGGTGTCGCTGAATCCTAAAGTACGGTTTATCAGTACATTCCAGTAGAACTTAATCCTCCATCCCTGGAAGCGTACCAGAAGTGAAGTTACAATTAAGATCAGGACCGATGTTGTGGTCAGCACATAGAGAGCATAGAATGGTGTCATGTCCTGGCAGGAGAGCGGGTCAAACACCAGAACTGAGTGGTTATAATAGGTCAGAGGCGTATTGCATATGTACTCATCCCTGAGGCCCGGTACACTGGCATTGGTTCTGTTAAGCCACGATGCAAACCACAGTATGCTGTCACAAGTGCAGTCAAATGGGTTTGTATGCATTACCAGCTGGCTAAGGTTGGCCAGGACAGCCCCGAACACCTCCTTCCTCACCGATGTGATCTCATTCTTCGAGAGCCGAAGCACACGAAGTGAATTCAAGTTGTCAAAGACTGAGTCCTTGAAGTGTTTAAGGACATTCCCACTGAGGCTGAGCTCTTGAAGGTTAGGGAGTCCTCGAAGGGCATTCAAGGGGATCTCATCCAGGCCATTGGAGTCCATCTCCAGGGCGACTAGGTTGTGGAGCCCTTTAAGAAACATTACCGGCCCCCTTGGGTTCGTACTTGTCCAGGCCTGAACCAAGTTGTTGTGCTGCAGCTTCAGCACTTTTAGATGCTCTAGTCCATCAAAAACGCCTCTGCTGATTTTGGCAATGTTGTTGTTGCTGATGTCCAGGATGCTGAGGTTAGACAGAGGCTTGAATGGAGAGGGATCCAAATCCAGGCTTCCAATCAGAACTTTCCCCATCAATAGAGTTCGGAGAGTGGGCAGGTAGGCAAAAGATGTAGGACTGAGGGTGATTTTTTGGTTACTGTTGGAAAGGTAGATTTCTTGCAGCTTACCCAAACCCTGGAATTCTTTCCCCGTCAGGGTCTGGGAAATTGAGTTGAAGCCCAGCCGAAGAATGGTGAGGTTGACTAAGCTGAAGAAGGCACCTGGGTCTAGACGGGAGATCTTCGTGTCGGAGAGGTTTAGCTCCAGGAGCGGGGAAGCTGCCAGTGACACAAAGGTCTGGTTGGTGATGTGTTTTAGGGCTATGCATCTGGTGGAGCCCAGGTGGAGTTGGCGGAGACTTATCAAACCTGCAAAGGTGTGTGTTGAGATGTTTCGAAAAGCTGTATACTGCATGATCAGGATCTCCAGCGCTCGTAATGGCTGGAAGGAGAAGTCATCAATAATTGGGTAAGAGGACGTCTTCAACAAAGCCCTTTTAAGGTTCAGTCGGGTCAGATTCCCTAGTCCCTGGAAAGTGTTGTTTGTCAGGCGCTTAAGGTTGTTCTGTTCTAGAGAAAGAACTTCCAGAAGAGGCAGCCACTGAAAGGAGCCATCACAGATCTTAGTCATGCCATTTTGGGAAAGATCCAGTGAAGTTAGATGGGTCTTCCCCAGACCTTTAAAGGTGTTTTTGGCAAGCGTGACTAGTCCTGTGTTCCGAAGGGAGATATTGTGGATTGCTGTCCCAGAGAGCTCGATGCAGAGTTTAGATGTGAGCGCAGTGCTAAGTTTGTTCCCATCCATGACTAGCTCACGTATGCCAGCAATGGGCTTCAGGCAACCAGACTCAAACTGCAATCAAAAAGACATGGATTAGATGCTGCAAAAGGTGTGTGTAGAATGTATCATTATGAAGTAAGGCATTAGGTGATTCACTTTACAAATGAAAAGTGTTGGCTCAAAATGCCTTATGTTGATTTGGAAGCAACACAGAAGTGATCTATATAACTAAAACGTGAAAACTGAGTGGTAGTTCAGAGTAAAACGAAATCAAGGTCTGGTATTGCATTGTTCTCTTTCTTAGTTTCAATAGCCAGCAGCTAAAAACACAGTACAATGTCATTTCCCATTTCACAGAGTATTTCATACCGTTTTAAGAGTTTTTTGGTGAGACAGGTTGAGTACTCGTAGGGAAGATGAATTTGTTAAGAAACTGAAGTCATTCTGTTTTATGGTTGATATGATATTGTTCGACAAGATGAGAGTCTCCAGACTTAGAAGTTGAAGTTGGGTGCCCAACTTGGCTGTCTTCAGGTCATTTTGGGACAAATCCAGCAGTGTCACACTCTGTTGAAAAATGAGAAAGGAATAAGAGATTCCACAGATTTCTCAGAAGAAACCATGCCAAATGCATTCAATTATATTACAGAGGAGGCCCACCATCTCAGATCATTATTAAATCAGATCCAAAGCAAGTAAATTAACTGCACACAAATGGTCCTATTTCAGTTGATAGGATTCTAACAATATCCATGGGAAAGGGAAGGGAAGAACAACACTAAATGTATAATCAGCAAGAATTATGCAGTTTTACATATCAGTTTGGCCACTTGGATGAGTGGGTCAGATTTTACTTACACCGAAGCAGAAAATATTTGTCTGAAACAGAAGTTCCACGTTTTTCAATTTATTAAGTTGTGTATCTGCAATAACAAGCATTATCTCTTCCTCTGTGTAAAATCCAACCCAAGTTAAGTATTGTAACCGTTTTGAGAAGAATTTACATACTATATTCGCCTTATTATCAGGAATGAACTGTCAAACAACTTTCTTTTTATGGGTAAAACCTGACACAGATTGCAGTTTGTTACTTCGTGTTTTATTTTGTGTAATTTTGACAGCACAGAGTTGATGCCTGAAGGCATTTAGTAAGTAGTGACTAACTGGCTATGAATGTGTAATTTCACCTTTATTCTGTCCTCATCCAACCAGTATTAAATGTTTGCCTTAGATTTGGCTCAGTTTGTATTTGGCACCGATCCTGTATGTCAGTTTATTTGCCTCTTTCGATCACTGTGCACCATAAATACTGTACAAAAAGTAATCAGAGTTCAATAAAGTTGCCTTTTCCTGCAGCCCCCGTAGCCTCAGCAAGGCCTAGGTTTGTGAAACTGAAGGTAAAACGTTACTTGATGCTGAAGTAGCACCACTCACATACATTTCAAAAACCATATAGCGTTGACCAGAGATGTGGTCAGTGCAAAGATTAACTGTGCCATCCAGGCTTGGGTAGCATACAGTACATCATGATTATGCAAATCACCACCTGTGAAAGTTCAGCGATAACCAGTCTCCAATGTTGTTGTGGGTGTCATACTGGTATATTTAAGAATAGCTTTGCCTTAATTTTTTACGTTGTATTTGTCTGCTATTTGAGCAAAACATGTGCATAATTTGCATAATAGATATGCTCAGTCCCCTCAATGTTGTTCTCTAACGAAGTTTTAATAATGTTTTTGTTAATTACGTAGTACTGAAGCATAGTTTGCAAGTTTGCTCACCTAGGACAATGTATGCGTTTACACAAAACCTAAAAATTTCTCCCTAATGCACAATGCGGTAAAGTTGGATATTGATTGATGTGCACGAGGACCTGGAGGATTTTGACAGAGGCAGCCAGAAATTCAGAGTGCATCGAGCGAGTATGATAAAAATGACTAGTGGAAGTAATTGTACTGAGCGATGTTGCAGAGAAGTACAAGTTTTTTGTCAAGTATGAAGTTATTGAAAGATGGCCCATGTCAATATTATATTTTAATTTAAAAATGTGTAGGCATTCTATAAATACAGGTTATTAGCTAGCTACAAACATGTTCCAAAGTGTGCACAAGCACCAGCTAAATAATGAATGTTGCTATTGAACAACGAATATTAAAAGTTGCTTATCTATTAACATAATATTATATGAATCCTATTCATTAAAAATAGAAAATTTGGGTGCAATCAATTCAAAAACTTTTATAAATAGTTATTTTCTTTTTTAATCATTTCAAATAATAGCCTAATTACTTACAGATCAAATGTGATCAATGTTTCTACCAACAACTATTCCAAAACATTAATATAGATAAATATAAAATGATCCAAACCCGTTGAATTAGGTGGTAAATTACAAAATCCCCGTCACCGCCATTATCAACACATGCATAACCCCTATCGTCATCATTATCTCCTCATACATGACCGCACAGTCGTCATCATCGTTGTCCTCGCAACACTGCGCGAGGGCGTACCTGTAGGGCAACGAAGGGTTCTCCCTGGAGCTTCAACCTGTTGCCAGCCAGGTTAAGCTCCGTCAGATCGCGGCAGTGGGCTAAGTCCTTCCTCATCAACAGATGCACCTGGTTGTGCTGCATGTTAAGCGTCCTCAGCAAGGGTATTGTTTGGCACAGGCTTTCCTCCACATTTTTTAAGTTGTTGAAGCCCAGGTCCAGGTGCACAAGCCCTGGGTAGGGAGCCAGTGACACAGGGCTTAACGCCCTGAGTCTATTATGGGAGACATCAAGACCAGTTATATTACCGGGAAGGTCGGGGGGGATCTCTTCGAGTTTGAGGTGTCTGCAGTCGGCCAGGTCTCTTCGCACCCGGCAAGCATTTTTCTGATTCTTCGTAAAGGCGTTGCATAGTCTAGGACCGTAGAATAGGTTGAGAGCCAATAGGACGGCCGGCCAATTCATTGTCTTGCCTGCTTTGGTTAAGAACTGCAGAATAAATTAAATAATATAAGCTTACTCACATAAAGGGTGTAATGATTTCGCAGTGCATATTCTTAACTGCCTTTTGGCATAATCTATGATCTATGGTAATAGATCATGAGTCATGAGCAAGGCTACAGTGAGTGTTTTTCCCTTCAGAGGCACGGTCAGAGCAGTCATCTTACACTGCAGAGATCTCGAAAGTCTGACAACGCGAGATCATTTTTTTTTTTTTGCGTCTGCTGGTATTGGCTTTCCTGAAAACGAAACTGTCAAGGATTGTTTAAGAATAACAATCTCCCTTGAGACACGGCATGTGTGGCCGTGGCATATACCGCGCACTTTCAAGCAAACTCGACTGCTTTATTCAAGTTCATGTTCACGTTTAACCAAAGGCAAGCTTAGTGACTTGGTGCTTGGTGTTTGGCACAAGGCCACAAGAAGGAGTGGCAGGACCAGAGATGAGCTGGGTCAGGGTGGAACCCTGGCAACGTCTATTTTATGATTTATAAAATGTAAAACCATCTTTTTTTTCCTTTTTGGGGCCATCAAACTGTAAAACACCTCTATGCTCACTTCAAGAATGGCAATGAACATGAACCTTGCACAAAGCTTTCTGGGCACAGTTGTTTAAAAAGTTTAATCTGAATCACAGTATCCAGATTTTAAAATCCCACATTTTGCTATCTCGTATAAAATAATCCAGTTTACGTTTGTGCTGTTACCTGTTAGCTGTTGTGAATTACCAGTGCTCTAAATGGGACTACATCTCAATGTAGGCTACTAGCTAGGTAAAGAACTACAGGTAAAATAGCCAGCGCTGGGAGTCTGTGTTTTTGTCGGAAGAGGCAGAAAACAGTGCAATAAAACGCACTAAAACGATACAAATGCATAAATACAAACATATATACATTGTTCACAAATACATTGAGGATATTTTACTAATTTCTTATTATACACATGTATTAAATTATAGAAAATGCTAAATGTCCAGTGGTTAACAAAATATGGAACATTCTTCTTAATTTGACCATGTTTAAAGCAGGTGGATATCAAGTCTGGCTTCGGTTTGCTGTAGTTGGATAAGAGTCTGGCTTTGGTTTGCTGTAGTTGGGTAAGAGTCTGGCTTTGGTTTGCTGTAGTTGGGTAAGAGTCTGGCTTTGGTTTGCTGTAGTTGGGTAAGAGTCTGGCTTTGGTTTGCTGTAGTTGGGTAAGAGTCTGGCTTTGGTTTGCTGTAGTTGGGTAAGAGTCTGGCTTTGG
>JACXGK010008477.1:0-22311 GCA_016801125.1 Novumbra hubbsi | reverse complement strand
GGATGCTGTTGTGTGGTAAAGGGATGCTGTTGTGTGGTAAAGGGATGCTGTTGTGTTGTAAAGGGATGCTGTTGTGTGGTAAAGGGATGCACACATGCACACATCTGCACAACACAAGCACTGTTCATTTATCACCCAGGGTAGAGAGAAGGCCATGGAATAGATAGATGTAGACAGAGTCCATTCTGTTCCGTTACACGTCACACATTCATTGAGTCAAAGTCAATGTTTGGAAATCCTCTAGTACCATTTGCTAGTTTGTTACCACACTTCATGTGGTATAAAGGGAGTGGTTTAAAGAGACAAATCCTGGTAAAATCTCACTTACCAAGAATCGCACCATTAAGGCCTACACACACGCACACACACACACACACACACGCGGACACGGACACTTTTAAACTCCCACTCAACTCTCCCTCTTCTTTTTCTACTAGAACCACTTTCACCTCTACTACTTCAAACTGTTTGACTCTTCCCTCTATCTCTCCATTCCAGAATTCACCCTCTTGTCTGTAAAATCAACTCTCCATCAAATTTCCCAGCAGGCTGTTGGTGGGCTGTGACAGAAAAGGAGTACCGGCTCTAAGGGAGAACATTACTGTACGGTACCACGGGTCATACTGTAATAGTGAAGGCTGTAGATTGAGTCATGCCTGGATTCCTCTTTTCTACAATTAGTCCTCCAGTTCCTTTCCTCTCTAACCCTCTAACCCTCTAACCCTCTCCCGTAGCCTGACATAGTGGCCTGGGCCCAGGGAGAAACTGTTTGTATTCTCCCTGTAAATTCACTCCCAGGCCAGCCTAGAAGATTCCTCGTCCACTCTTTCACCCTGTCCTTCTACTCTGATGAGCCCAGGCTGTACGACCTCCCTCTTCCACCTCCCTTTCCTCAAAACCTCTCCAACTTTTCACCCGTCCGCTGCATCCTCGACAATAAATCTTTAGCCAAATCCGTGTTAAACCGACATCAGCAGCTGTCCTTTAAACTACATTATCCACAATTACTTCAGCATTAGTGATCCAGAGCACACCTGCCCTCATAAAAGCACAAGTGCCTAAAAATATTAAAACTGCCCAAAAGGGATTTGTTTTTTTTTTCCTGTGGAGCAGCTGCCCTCTGGGCGAGGCTTGTGAACTAACCGCCAGCGCTGCAATGTGGATTAGTACTGCTGATTAGACAGGCTGTGATGTGTGGGCCGGTGTGGGTGTGTGTGAGCGTGCTTGTGTGTGCAGGTAGGTCACACTAGGTCTGAGTCTGTTTTAGACGTTTGTCCAGTTATGGGAAACAATATATACTTCAAAACTGGCCTGTTGGGGGCAGAGCTGTTGCATTTACTCTAAGACACGTTGACTGTAAGACACTATTCACCTTAGCTTACTTATTCAGAAATAATACTTCATCGTATGGCTCCTAACAATAACTCTAACTCAACCTTTTAATGTTATATTAAAATATGTTTTCCCTTCACCTATAGAAGTTTATAACCTTGAGTTTTGACTTCCACGTAGATGTTTAAGATTTTTTTCTCTTTCGATGGTAACTTTCGCTTCACCTACATATCTTAACTGTTTCTTACACCTATTGATACTTTCTCTTCACTTGACTTATAGCTGTTAACTGTTCACCCTTATTTATAGATGTTAACTGTTAACCCTTACAAATAGATGTTAACTGTTCACCCTTATTTATGGATGTTAACTGTTAACCCTTACAAATAGATGTTAACTGTTTACCCAAACATATAGATGTTAACTGTTCACCCTTACAATTTGATGTTAACTGTTCACCCAAACATATAGCTGTTAACTGTTCACCTTTATTTATAGATGTTAACTGTTAACCCGTACAAATAGATGTTAACTGTTCACCCAAACATATAGATGTTAACTGTTCACCCTTATTTATAGATGTTTACTGTTAACCCTTACAAATAGATGTTAACTGTTCACCCAAACATATAGATGTTAACTGTTCACCCTTATTTATAGATTTTAACTGTTAACCCTTACAAATAGATGTTAATTGTTCACCCAAACATATAGATGTTAACTCACTTCTACCATGGATGTTAACTTTCACTATGTTTGTGTTTATTTTTCCATGAACAAACTTTGAATACTGAAGTGGGATGTAAGATCACATGATTGTGTGTTGGTGCGTAGGATGTGAGGTCATATTGGTGTGTGTGTGGGATGTGAGGTCATATTGGGGTGTGTGTGGGGGGGGGTGTGTGTTTGTGGGCTGTGTAGAATCATGAATTCCATCCAGGGTAGGAGGCATACATTGTGATCGGAGTGGCGTGAACAGTGGACCAGGAACGTGTTACATCTGATATGTGTGATCTGATTTGTGTGTAGGAAAGTGAGTAACATCTCTTTTGTGTGTGTGTGCTTTGCCTGTGTTTGTGAGTTTTGGTGAGAGAGAGAGAGAGAGAAAAGTTGTGTTAAAAAATGTGTGTGTGTGCTTGAATGAGGTGTGTGCATATTTGTGGGTGTGTGAGTTGTGTTGAATGCCATAGGCTGGGTGTTGTGAAGGATGGTTGTGGGGGGGGGGACTGGGGCAGACTGGGGCAGACTGGGGCAGACTGGGCTCAGCTGTAGGTATTGGGGCTGATATGCTCGGATTGACAGGGATGGCAGATAAGGTGCTGTGGTGAGGGACTGAGAGCAGAGCTGCAGACTGAGATAAGACATGGATTAGCAGGCAGCAACGTCACACTGAGAGTGAGAGAGATGGAGGTAAACGGGGCAGGGAGGGACACAGAGGAAAAGAGGGGGAGATAGATGGAGGAGGAGTATGTGAGAGGGGTGGAGAGACAAACACGGAAAGAGACGGTGTTGGCAATAGACAGTGAGTGATCGAGGAAAATGGCAAAAGGGGACATAGATGGTGGAGAATGTTGTAGAAGCATTTTGAATGAGGAGAGACAAGGAGGGTAGAGAGAGGTGAAGAAGTAAAGATAGTTGGAGAAGTAAATATAGGTGGAGATGTAGATATTGGCAGGGAAGCAAAGATAGGTGAAGATGGAGAGTTATGTGTAAAAGGAGAGTTAGGTGGAGAAGGATCGGGAGGAGGAGAAGCAGGACATTTTAAATAAGCTGATATAGATGGTGAAGCAGAGATAGTTGAAGATGAAGAGATTGTTGGAGACGGAGGGTTAGGTGGACAATGAGAGAGAGTTGGAGCAGGAGAGATAGATGAAGAAGAAGATAGAGGTGGAGAATGAGAGATTGTTGGAGAAGGACAGATATGTGTAGAAGGTGGAGTTGGTTCATCCAGCAGTGGGAGACAGAGATACTGCCACAGAAACTGATTGACAAAAAGATAGATATGGAGACAATGGGTCAACCATGCATTATGTGTGTGTGTGTGTGTTTGTCTGCATGTGTCCATTTGTGTGTTCAGCCACGTGTGTCCCAGGTAGCATGCACAGCCCAGTGGGAGGAGGCCAGCTAATGAGCTCATAATCCCAAGCAGCTAGGGTTTCCACGGCAACCGGCCTGCACATTCATGCGTGAAAAACCCAACCTCTCAGTCGAGCTACATACTCTGCTGTCTGTCATCTGAAACCAACCCAACTACCATTCTCTAGATCCCCTGCTGTCTGTCATCTGAAACCAACCCAACTACCATTCTCTAGATCCCCTGGTGTCTGTCATCTGTAACCAACACAACTACCATTCTCTAGATCCCCTGGTGTCTGTCATCTGTAACCAACACAACTACCATTCTCTAGATCCCCTGGTGTCTGTCATCTGTAACCAACACAACTACCATTCTCTAGATCCCCTGGTGTCTGTCATCTGTAACCAACACAACTACCATTCTCTAGATCCCCTGGTGTCTGTCATCTGTAACCAACACAACTCTACCATTCTCTAGATCCCCTGGTGTCTGTCATCTGTAACCAACACAACTCTACCATTCTCTAGATCCCCTGGTGTCAGTCATCTGTAACCAACACAACTCTACCACTCTGTATTTCCCCTGCTGACGTCCTGCCAGTTCCCTCCTCCTGGGCTGTGGGTTTCAGTCCTTCTCTCAATCGCTTGTCCGTCAATCCTCCATCCTCCCTCCATCTTCCCTACCTCTGTTCTCTCATTCAACTCCCTCGACTTCCCTCCTCCCTTCCTCCCTCCACCCTTCCTCCATCCTCGCCCCTTTTTCCCTTCATCCTCCACCCTCCCGGCCTCCCTCCTTCAACTCCCCTTATGTCCTCCCTCCTTCCTCCCTCCATCCATCTATTAGTGTTCCGGGCCACTCTCTCCTCTTCCTCAAGGCCAGATTAATGGCCTGACTGCATTCACAAAAACAGGCAATAGGGGGCCGGGCTTTGTACGAACCACAGGGACAATCGATGGCTTTCATAAAATAAAATGCAGTAACTGGAACAACGCTGATAAATGGGCAGGCTATTTGGCCAGTTAATTGCCCCCTTTAAAATGTCTGTGTGACGATTGGAGCTGCTTCAACTGAAGTCTCTTGGATCAAAGTGGTAGAGGCCAGATTCCAAAAAGTCTGTCTGTGACCCCGTCTTAAACGCTTGTCTCCGGCTCAGCACTGTTGTACTCTGAGTGGAGTCAGGCTAGGACAGGATGCCGCGCTGACAATTTCAAAATGTATGGCAGTATTAACCAGACACAAGGCAGTCTGTCTGACTGTCTGATCGTCTGTCTGGCCGACTGTCTGTCTCTTCTTTCAGTGGAGTAAAGAAAAACCTGGTTACCATCTACCTGTGTGTAAACATTAACAACATGTAAACATTAACACCATGTAAACATTATCACCATGTAAACATTATCACCATGTAAACATTAACACCATGTAAACATTATCATCATGTAAACATTAACACCTGGTAAACATTATCACCATGTAAACATTAACACCATGTAAACATTATCATCATGTAAACATTAACACCGTGTAAACATTATCATCATGTAAACATTAACACTGTGTAAACATTATCATCATGTAAACATTAACATCATGTAAACATTATCATCATGTAAACATTATCATCGTGTAAACATTAACATCATGTCGTGTTTGGTGAGATGCTCCCCCCGGCTCTGGAGGAGGCGCCTAAAGGAGAGCACTGGAGAAGTGGCTGAAACTGGAGGAGCGGCGCTTGGATAGCGTGCTGTGATTAAGACAGAGGGGATAGCCAGCTCCCCGGTCCCCTGACACAGCGAGATGGTTAATCAGCTTCCTGAACCCACGGCCGGAGGTCCACCCGGCCCGCTCATTACACCTTATGGAGCTACCAGACCAGGACGGATGGGTGTAATCTTTACCCCGTTCATCCATCTCTCAAAACACAGATAATGACACACCCCCACCCTCCGCGTTCCGTGTACACACCCGGAACCCCACACACTCCAGGTGGTGTCACAGACAACCACACCAACGCACACAGCAGGATGTCGTCGGTCGGGGCTGACAGATAAGTCGCCGTTGGTTCACAGCCAGGAATCTCCAGGAAAGATGCACGTGCATATTGATACAGTGGGCCAAAAGAAATGAGCACCTAATGGCTAGCTGAATGTAACCAAATAAATATAGAATTCCACATGTGCTATTGCGTTTATATCGAGTCAATAGGCCGAAGGTTCATTAGTCAGGTCTTCCGCGTTCAGACACATTAACAAAACTAAAATATTGTTTTGTCGATACTGGCTGCCACCTGAAAATTATGATTACTCTCCCCGGCTAAAATGATAGGATTCTGAAAAAGTTGATGACACTTGTGCATCCGCAAGTCCAGGATTAGAATGTTGGCTGATGCTGAACTTGGCCCATGTCTGTCTTTCTGTCCGTCTGTTTATCTGTCTGTAGGGATTTATTACCATGCGAATGACAACCCACAGTGCATGCCGGAGAGTTAATTACATGCCAACCTTTCAGGAGCTACATGACAACATAGATTTGGTCATGGCAGATTATGGATAATCTGGAGCTGGGGAAAGAGACAGAGAGAGAGAGACAGAGTGAGAGATAGAGAGAGACAGAGTGAGAGACAGAGAGAGACAGAGTGAGAGACAGAGCGAGACAGAGTGAAAGACAGAGAGAGACAGAGTGAGAGACAGAGAGAGACAGAGTGAGAGACAGAGAGAGACAGAGTGAGAGACAGAGCGAGACAGAGTGAAAGACAGAGAGAGACAGAGAGAGACAGAGTGAGAGAGAGAGAGAGACAGAGAGAGACAGAGTGAGAGACAGAGTGAGAGACAGAGTGAGAGACAGAGAGAGACAGAGTGAGAGACAGAGAGAGACAGAGTGAGAGGGGGTGAGACAGATAGATGGGCTGTTTTGTTGTTAGCCTGGCGATGTGGTGATGCATCGAGAATTATGATCCACAGTCTGTCTGTCTGTCTTTCTGCCTGTCTCCTTACCTGACATTGTACCCTAAAGATACGATTACCTCTTGCCTTTACCGGTGGAGGTTTGCATTGAGTTTTGTGCTATGATATATCTTCTTTCATCATATCTACCAATCCGTTGTGGATTATCGGTCACAATTGGAGCATCCACATGAATTCATAACTGTTAAGAAACATATTTAAACATTATTTTACAACAAAAGATTTCCCATATTAATTCAGTGGGTCACAAAACAATCAAAACTAACACCAAGTACACATTCTATACACATTTTCATTTATATTGGTACAGTAGCTCTTGAGATATGTATAGTTGATTTTATTCAATTCAGTAACTTTATATTAACCAACCTTTTAAATAAGAAGTATGAAACCATTTTGTCGTCAAATCGAATGGAAAATGTTACTGTTAACAAAAGGGGACCCAAATATACCATACAGCCTGAGAGGTCCAACAGCGTGACAGATGTCACACTTTGATTGACATGAAGATGGTGTCATACCAGAGGATATATCTGCCTTCCCTAGGGACATAACCCACTAATAAACATCTGCGATTAGATTTTCAATTTTTTGTTTGACCTATTAATGTGGCAATTATGATCTATCGAATTGGTTCTGAGCGTAAATCTATGCTCCCACACCTGGTTTCACACAGGTGACGATTGATCAGAGACCTGTGGGTCTGTCACTTTGTCTTCTAGGGAGGGTCTATACCGCAGGGTAGGGTACACCTATTCACAGAGTCGTGCTGACGTCAATTTATTGTCTTTAACGCATGTCTCAGACAGTGCCGGTCCCCAAGGTTGTGGGAAGGCTGGGGTCTTCTATAGTACTGGTGGCATCTTTCCAATGTTATTTGGATCACTGAGGCATTTCCATAGCGAAGATATGTCAATGAAAACACTGACCTTTGGGTATGCGTTCATTCATCCGAGCCAAAAGCTGTAGGCTCTTTAGATGACCGTCTGTGTTCTCATTAGCATGTCTGCCCTATCAACTGTCAGTGATGGATCCTTTGCTTACCATGGGGACCCCAGGGAAAAATATAGCAGGGTTGGGATTGCAGGTGTGAAAAGATTCACACTTGGGTAGTGTTAATAAATTGGAAATACAGGGGGATATTTTTAGGCAGAGAGCACTAGGTCATATGGACGTGTCTTATTGGTGTGCTTTAAATCCTTTAATGAGTATCCATTACTCAAGGCCAGAAGTATTTATATACTGGACCGAAAGTTCTGAACATATTATTTAAGATGCCTTCCAATGTAATTGACTACCATGTATTTTCCAACCCCAGGACATAATGTCCTGTGTTGGAGTGATGCCAAGAAATATAAAATGAATAAATAAAAAATGTAAGAAACAGGTAATGTGAGACAAGTAACTGAAGTAAAGATGTAATAGCAATGTACTTGCTAATACTTGCTATTCAAGGAAACTATGTGTTTCTGAATTTATTGAATAGGATTCAAAGACTTAAATACTGATTAAATAATAGCTTTTATTCAATAAAATGAACCTTTATGTTCCTTATTTGTTTGTGTAAACATTATTTTAGATGTCTTTGAATGGAAGAAAGTCTCAAGGTGCTATTATCAAATGTTAACTGCAATTGGATATGAACTTGACATTGTAGGTGGCTGTATAAATCTTGTATTGTTTTTGTAATTATTAGTTTTTTATTTCCTAATTATATTTACTTTTGTTCTGGCCAAAGAGCCTCTACTCATTAAGAATCACATACTGTGCTGTCGTTTGTAAGCTATTTCCCGTATATATGAATAAAAATACCCTCAAATTAAAGCTGACAGTCTGTCATTGTATCATTTTGAGTACAAAGAGTCTAAACAACAAAACGTGTGTCAATGTTCAAACACTGTAGCTGTGCAATTTCCTAAATCCTACAGTCGTGCAAGACCTCCCATTTCTTATTCTGCAGTCAGAATACTCAGGGAGTTAGGAGTTCGTAACCAATCCCTTAAAAGGCAGACATCAGACAAAAAGACTGATGGAGACAGTCAGACGGACCGGTACAACTGAGGATGTGTCAGCGGTCTGGAGTGTGGGACAGACATTTCTTCAACATTACATCCCCACTAGCTATTGCCAGAAGCAACCATTACTCCTCGCTATTCATTTTTCCCTTTGGGGCTAATTTTCCAGCTGTGCTGTGCCATGTCCTTGCAGATCAGACCACATGTGTTCATGACCGACCTCTCTGTACCCTACCAGAGAAAGAGGGACTGAGATTGGCGTTGCACAGCCGATGAAGATGTAACACGTTCTCAATGAGATGCTGTGTGTGTGTTAGTAGATGATCGGTAATGAATGCGGGTGTACAACTCCTAGCCCCGTGTGGAATGGCCATTGATTTTTTGTTTACAGCGCTGTAGTCTGTCAACTCTCTTTACTGCAGTGACTTGTGTTGGGGGCCAACTAGAACCCCAACTGTGGAGACAGTTGCTGTTGGCTTGGTTCTCATACTGGCTGTGAATGTGTCAGCCGCATGCTATGTCATTACAGGGATAACAGGTCAGCTGTGTGTGTGTGTGTTATCCCGGTCTATGCATGCATGTCGGGACCTGTACAACATGAAACAAATCCATTCCCATCCATATTTCAACAGGTGAACCATAAGGGTAATTTTTTGTATTTAGTTCAAGGGGAAACAATAAGTTCCGGCCTGTTAATACGGTTTATGTATTATGGGTTGGGGTCAGACATAAGAGCTAGGTTAGTTCTACGCATGGCGATTAGGGTATTGAGGTTAGGCTTAGGTCAAGGTTAACGATAGGGAACAAGGGCATCTTGTGGACAAATAGTTTGTGTGTGTGTGTGTGTGTGTGCATTGCTGAGAGAGAGGGTTTTAAGCTGTTTGACCAGGATATATGGTCCACTCCACATCTGCAGACCAAACAAACACACACACACACCATCTCCCCACCACCCCTCTTGTTGTCTCTGCGAAGCTGTGCATCTTAAAAAAAAACTGCCATTACGCGACTATTAAGGCATTCTCCAGAGCTGACAAATGATTGCCGTGCTCAGAATCCCGAGCAAAGCAGTGCGGGCCTGGCTCTCTGTCGCCTAGCTGAGCATCAGCGTCTGTAATGGAAGTAAAGCCTTTATCTGGGTTCTATGCCACGCTGGCTCTATCTCTTCCCTAGCTCTGGGTTATTTATACCTAGCCAAGCTCTAACCACCGAAGCATGCCAAAGACCTGATTATCATTTCATTTCTTTGTGTAGCTGATTAATTAAGAGATACTTGTAGTGTTTTTCCCCACTGGTTCACCACACTGGTCCTCTGTTTTCTATTCTGCAACACCAAAGCCAGAGGCTGGGTTGAGCCTGGAGAGAGAAGTGATAGAGGCTACTGAGCTGGGTATAGAGGCTGGGGGATAGAGGCTACCGGGCTAGGGTAGTTGCTGGTAGATAGAGAATACAAGGCTGGGAATAGAGGCTGGGGAATAGAGGCTGTGATGCTGGGGATAGAGGCTGGGTGGAAAAGGCTACAAGGCTTGGGATAGAGCCTGGGGGATAGCGACTACAGGAATGGGGATAGGGGCTGGGGGACAAAGGATACAGGGCTGGGGATAAAGACTGGGGATTAGAAGCTACAGGGCTGGGGATAGAGGTTGGGGATAGAGGTTACAGGACTGAAGATAAAGGCTGGGGGACAAAAGTTACAGGGCTATGGATAAAGGCTGAGGATAGAAGCTTCAAGGTTAGGGGTAGAGGCTGGGGATGGAGGCTACAGGCTGGGGATAGAGTATGGGGATAAGAGGCTACATGGCTGGGGATAGAGGCTACAGGGCTGGGCATAGAGGCTGGGGATAGAGGTTACTGGGCTGGGGATCGAGGGTGAGGAAAGTTACAGGGCTGGGGATAGAGGCTGGGGAAAGTTACAGGGCTGGGGATAAAGGCTGGGGAAAGTTACAGGGCTGGGGATAAAGGCTGAGGAAAGTTACAGGGCTGGGGATATAGGTTACTGGGCTGGGGATAGATGCTGGGGACAAAGGTTACAGGGCTGGGGATAGAGGCTACTGGGCTGGGGATAGAGGTTACATGACTGGGGATAGAGGCTACTGGGCTGAGGATAGAGGTTACAGGGCTGGGGGTAGAGGCTGGGTAAAGTTACTGGGCTGGGGATAAAGAGATTGCAGGTTGAGTGTAAAACAAAGTGTCACCAGCAGCGAGAGAAGCAGCGAGCAAAACTAACTAATATCACTCACTGCCCTCTGAAATCGGATTGTCTTTAGGAGCTGTTATGAAGGAACAATATCCCAAATAATTGAAAATATCCATGTGCCCAGATCTGCCATGTGTTGATGCCAACATCTATCTCTTTAAGGATTCACTGGCAGAGAGCAAAACACCCCGAGAGGCCTGTCAGAATAAACAACAAACATTCACAATCACTTTGTGCCTGTGAATTAGTGTGGATCTGCAATATGCGTTCATGTAGTAATTGTGTGTCCACAAGTGAGCGTGTGAGCGTGTCTTTGTGTGTGTCTACCACCGCTCGTGTGCGTGGGCCCTCCTCTGGCTCCACCACTGCAGCGGGGGCCTTTTCCCCAGCTGTGGCCCAGAGCCATAGGCTGACTGGCTGGCTGATGATCTCATTTCTCTGTGCCAGCCAGCCCTCAGCAGAACGAGGGGTTAGCGTGTTGCATCAGCCTCGGCTCTCGCAAAAACACAAACGCGCACACTCCTCTCCTGCCGTCAGAACAGCGCGCTGCGGCCTATTCCTTGTGAAACCTCCATCCAGAGCTCGGAGGAGAAAGACAGTACAGAACAGCAACGGCGGGGCTTTTTCTGTGGCTTTTCTGCCAGTTTGAATCAAGGAACATCTGCATGCCACACCCGGGGCACTCAGCACATAATGCCACTTGGTCACACACACGCGAACACACATGCTGACTGTGTGGACACTTTGGCCAGGGTGTGTAGCCCCTAAGCCGTGACCGTCCCGATGAGACGGAGCCACGAGGGAAGTGGGGAAAATGAGCTGCACAGCTCGTGGCCTCCAGGTCTGATTGCCATTAGAAGACCGCAGAAGAATTCAAACGGCAGTAACGGAAGGACACCATTTCAGAGCAGACCCAGCCCAGCCCTGTTCCCTCCCGATCCACCAACAATTATCAGAGCCCTCATCTGTTCCATGCAGTTCAGGTACACTGAGTCACAGCCCAGGGCAAGTCATCACGCTGTCTGCCCCGGGGGGGGGGGGTAGAGGACGGGGGATTGGCACTTCTGTCAAGTGGGGTTGTCATTGGTTAGACAGAACTTACTAGGGTTTTTCTGTTTTCTCCTTTGAGGTACTACCATTAACTCCCGTGGCACTGTGCTGCTGTGTTGCTTTTCACTCCAGGTCATACGAACCTGTTTTCTTGTTGAATGGTAGTGCACAGAGTCATTGGATATTACCAGACATCTGGGAAAATAGTTGACCAGTAGAGGTTTTGAACATGTTTTATTTGACAGTGGGAACTGCTTATAGGGGAGTGAGAAACCACGCGATAAAAGAACAGAAAAATGATATCTGCTTGCGCCTAAACAATTCCCCTATTGCATTAAAAGCTAGTTCGTATTGGGCTTGTAAAGGGAAACATAACACTTTTCCTTTGAAATCATTCCAAAACATTTTGCATGAAAGATCTGAATACAAGGTCCCACCTGGATTGATTCAGTGTGAATCTTAGTAATTACACAAATGTCAACAATTTAAATAATCCAATTTGAAATTCCCTTTTCATTCCGAACATGTGCTTGTATAAGCTTACTGTAACTGAGTATCAACCCTTGTTTTGGTTCAGATGTGCATTTTTTTGAATACTAACTCAAAGCATTGTTGAGTTCCAGAACCTAAATATAAACAGTTCCGGTACCCAGAATAAGTTCCAGAACCTATTTCAGTCAAAGTCAAGCATTGCTCTTAACAGATTGACCTTTCAGTCAATAGCTGTGGGAGGGATTGTCAGGAGAGTGGGCAGGCTGTTTGTGAGTCACAGAGTTGCTACAGGTTCAGTGACCTGTAAATCAATCACTGTGGGTGGGACTTTTCGGCAAGGTGGTAGCAATGGAGTCTGAAAAACAATCTTTCGAATGTGATCACTGTGTATCATTTGTTCAGTAAAGCAAACATGAATTATCCAATTTCATGCAACGATTCTTAGTTTGTACATTATTCTTGGGACTTATGTTGTAAATGTCTAATGAGCTTATACTGTATATGCCTTATGAGCTTAGTCCAATGTTTGTAAACCATCATAACTCACCATATAAGATGGTTTTACTCTTAATGTTTACAAACAATGTACAGTACACAGTTTTATAGCCTGGTCAGACTTGCCTTCATTGTTTTTTGTATGAATTTCTAAATAGCAGAGACAGACTCTTCCTTTAGCTTTTTACCAAAACACAGGTTAGGGATTGTTGGGATTTGTTTGGATTATGGTTTATTTGCCAAACCAAAAAACATTACAAAAATCTCACATGCATCAAATGAACATTGCATGGCAGAACACACAATGAGACACACCTGCCTGAACGCAGTAGTGCCTCCCACTTGTTTAAATAAGACAACACATTGCCAGTGTTATGTTGACAGAGCGCTTAACCCCTAACCCTTTTCCAAGCAGTCTGCCACTGTTTTGGGCTAAATGAGCATTCAGAAGGTGCACCCTTGCATTTCAACTGCCAGATATACACATTCCAAAATTAAAAAAAACATTTGCAAGTTACTTGGTCCTGCCATGACATGTTTTGTAACCCAGTTCACTAAGATCCGCTGCCAGACTGACGCACGTTCTGATTAAAGAGACTGAGAAACTTGAGAAATAAAAATGCACTGAAGCCAGTTGCCAAAGACTTGATGAGCAGATTTAACGTAACCTGCCAGCTAGCTATTACGTAGGTTCTTAGACAATTCTCCACAATTAACCCAACCTTTCCAAATAGGAATGGTGTAGGAAGCTGCCACATTCTGCAATTACTGTTAACTACCTTGCTCAGAGATTTGATCCAGCCTTCTTGTGGAAACTGGCTCCAACCGCTGGGCCACATGGATCTAGCCAGGGACTTTGGATACTGATGAACAGCTTGGAGCGTTACAAAAGTTTGACAGCTTGCTGAAGTTGTACAAATGTTCCCAGAAATCCGTCCCTGGCACAGGAGCTGACTGCCTCAGCCCCACGGGTTTTCATGCAGTTTCTGTACCTTAAGAAATACAGAACCAAACACTTCCTCTCCCGCCCTTGTTTGTCTACAGATACATATAGCGCAAAACCTTACAAAACAAATTGCTGATTTCTTTACTTCATTATTAATTTAAAGTATTTTCAAAGCTAAATATTGTTACAATGTCTTGTTAGGGGCAAACAACATGGAGCCAGACACAGGACTGAAATCAAATTATGAATCTGTGAGTTTAACTCGCTGTTAAAGATAGATGTGGCAACCTGTTGATCCTAGCCTCAGCTGTTGCCCCATGGCAAGTGTCACAGTAATATCAATCATCCTCCTTGTCTTCATCCACCTCCTCGCCCTCCTTTCCTCAACCTCCTCCACCTACTCCAACAGTTCCTCGTTGTCGTCCTCATCACTACATCATCTTGGTCACCACATCAGCTCCTCTAACGCTCACTCACGTTCACACGCGACGGTCCCTGCACTGCGAAACAGGAAGCCCGAAACATTGGGTTGTTTCCACATGACATCCGAGGCATCCATTTCATTCCTGGAATTAAAACGTAATCGGTTGCTGAAGGGGCGTCTGCGCGAGCGTCTGTGATTGCGGCCGTGTTACGCGCCTCGTACTGGACGAGCGACGCTCCCACACAAGGGCCCAGAAATTCATTTCATTTTTATGTCCATTACTTTTCTCCTGAGTGATGTGGAACCCGTGCTTGGAATCAGTGTAGATGTGGATGGGGTAGAAGGGGGGGGGGGGGTGAATCAGGTGAGCGGGGTTGATGGGGCCAGGGGGATAACCTGAGAGTGAGAAAGAGAGAGACGGTGGAAGGGACAGGGAGGGAGCGTGTGTCGATGTGGGTGTGATAGACTGATCTATGTCAGGGGTGTGTACCCCAACCCCTGTGCCCCCCCTCCCCCACACACTGACAGTAATTTGACAGGCCCAGAGTTGACAGACTCGAAGGCAGTGGGGTAAGCGATTGTCAGGCTGGCAGGGTTGTGCAGCTGTTGACTGGCTGGGGAGCCTGGGGGGTGGGGGTGGGGGGGGGGGGGGGGGGGGGGGGGGGGGGGGGGGGGGGGGGGGGGGGGGGGGGGGGGGTCTGATGGGAGAGACACGATTGGGTGGGGGGGGATGTGGTTGGGGAGAGATGTGGGGGAGGAGGGGCTGCTGTCGTCCCGGCGTCCTGGATGGACAGACGGGGGCCTTTAAAACCCCGAGGGGATGAAGGACAGGGCTGGGCTGAGCTGTCCCTCAGAGAGATCTCTGCCGGGCCTCATCCACCTCTCTGATTACTGAGCAGATGGACAGACACACAGGCAGACAGACAGGTAGACAGACAGACAGGCTGACATTATACCTCATCCCCGCAGCTTCAGCAGTCTGCTGCCGGGGAATAGGCCTGGTGGACCACATTGTCCTCACCACAGCATGGTAGAACAGAGCAGGCATTGTAGCCACACAGCCGGGATGTCAGACTGATTCACCATGACAGGAACACAACGACTAAGAGATTTCTGTGTACAAGCACGCTTCTGCTAATTTGTCACCCCAGTTAAGAAAGACCATTAGCAGAAACAAAAGAAATATACATGAATGGATGGCAGTCATGAATAAAAATGTGTGAGGGTTTACAGTGAGGGTAGACGCTGGAACAGGGGGTTAGGAATATGAGATGCAACCTGTAACCAACCGATGCAACAAAACACTCTTATGCAACCTGTAAAAAGACAGCAAGATGATTTCATTCTGAAGTGAGTAGGTCAGGCCCAACACAAACTGACACACACTATACAAGCACGTGTGTGTGTGAACACACACATGTACTGCCACTGCAGCCCAGAGGGAATTAGCATTACATAAGATTAAACAAAGGTTTGACTTGTCACAAGGGTTTTCACTGTTAAAAATAATGTTTTCAATCTCTTCCTCCTACTTTAATTTTGCCTGACTAAAATAAAGTCTTCTGTTGCTCTGAGGACGTTGGGCCCCTGAAAAGCACCACCAATGTTTCATAAATTATTGTTACTGTTAATATAATCAGCCATTTAGTCGTCGACAACCATTTAACGTCTGAGAGCCCCCAAAACATTTTCTCATTTAATAACGTTATTACAGTAACTTATAGAAAACACTACTATTTTAAAATATTTTATAATGAATAGTATCCATGCCCATGTCCATCCTGTATATGAATAGAAAATATATAAAGCAATTGTGCTAATGAATGGTAAATTGACATTTATTGAAAGATGTTGTTTATTGCAAGAGCAGTCTGTTTTTTTAAAGATTTTTCTCCTGGAAAACTGTGATTCCTTTCTTTGAAAACCTGAATGCTTCTGGGATACTCAGAGCCAAACCATAAGGACCCCATATTTGTGTTCATATTAGTATGTTTAAATTACACATCACAGCCCACAATGCCATTGAGGAAAAATGGCTTCCTGGTATACCACTTTACTGATAAAGACAAATAAAAAATGTTACACTGTAAAATATTCTCAGTCAAAGTGCAGACAGATCTTATATGTGGATATGTGTTTTTTGGGGTGGACATTTCTCTTGCTGATGCATTTCAGCCATCACTTCCTTGAGAATGTCATAGCTTCTGTTAAGAAATATTGGTTGTGGATCACATCCCTTTTTTACAGGGTGGGTTCACAGATTGAAATACATCCAAAATACGTAAGGGATAATTCCTTCAGGATTGTAATGGTACATTTTGAATCAACAACAAATGTTCAATTAGACATGTCATATTATGTACGCAAACTAAACATAAGAGACAATATTATATTTCATATTCGCTGAATTTAATGTTGTTTTTCATCAAGGCATTTGAACACATTTTGGACATAAATCTGATGCGTTATAATATGACTTGACATTAATCGTCCCTTGTAGAAATTGGTTGAGTGGGAACCAGCTTATTCATTTTCGAAATCACAAAAGGTTTTCAGCATGGATAATACAGTACAGACAATTACCCTTGAAAAAAATAACAGATTTACAATGAAAACTTAGAAATGTGCTAGAATGCAATAAAAGTGTTATTAAATATAAGTTAACAACCAGCTTCAAAGTATAACGTTCGAATGGTTATGGTTAAACCCAAAACTCAACATTAAATCCTGGTTAAAACCAGATATGATCCAGGTATCTGTTACCTCTCACCTAACAAGAAACCAAAGGAGCTTGTGTGCTCAGTTAAGAACCGTTTAATGCTGTACAGTCTGGGTTTTGTTGGAGGTCTAGTGAACTGCACTATTCATTTTACTGCATTTCTATGGTGATGTAAGAGTAGCTATGTTTGGAGCCTCCCAGGTGGGGCAGTGTACTGGGGAACTTTTTTATAGCACTAAGCTGACCACAGACTAGGTTAATGCTGCTAGCTGACAAGTGACTGGGAAGATTTACGGACAATACAATTTCTTCAAGATTGAATGCATTGTGGGGCGGCATCGACAGTAGGAGTTTTATGGTCTCACCTGGCTCTAGTGACTCCCTCAGGTGGCTTGGGTGTCGGCGAAGGAAACTGCGGTTGTCAGATGAGTGAGAGCGACTGGTTGAATAAGCTGAGTGGACAGAAAACGGGACAGCTAGACTATCTTCCAGTCCTTTGGGAGTTGTTTTTCGATGAGAATGGTCTGTGAATACATTTAGATGAAATGAAATTAAAAGGAACGAAGTAACTATCAATAAATGGTTTTATGTTTTATATTAAGCATGAGCAGTATCTATAGCACTTGTAGTTGAGAGACCAGAAGAAACCTTAATAGCTCTTTAGAAAGGAAGTGTTCCTTGTTTTATGTTCTGAAAGTTCAGCTCCTCCAGAATGAATAGGAAAGCTGTTCAATACGTTAAGCTCCTCCAGAATGAATGCAAAAGCTGTTCTACATGTCCAGCTCCTCCGAAATGAATGAGAAAGCTGTTCTATACATTCAGCTCCTCCAGAATGAAAATAAAAGCTGTTCTATACGTTATGCTCCTCCAGAATGAATGAGAAAGCTGTTCTACATGTTCAGCTCCTCCAGAATGAATGAGAAAGCTGTTCTATATGTTCAGCTCTTCCAAAATGAAAATAAAAGCTGTTCTATATGTTATGCTCTTCCAGAATTAATGAGAAAGCTGTTCTACATGTTCAGCTCCTCCAGAATTAATGAGAAAGCTGTTCTATTAGTTCAGCTCTTCCAAAATGAAAATAAAAGCTGTTCAATACGTTATGCCCTTCCAGAATGAATGAGAAAGCTGTTCTACATGTTCATCTCCTCCAGAATGAATGAGAAAGCTGTTCTACATGTTCAACTCCTCCAGAATGAATGAGAAAGCCGTTCCACATGTTCAGCTCCTCCAGAATGAATGAGAAAGCTGTTCTACACGTTAAGCACCTCCAGAATGAATGAGAAAGCTGTTCTACATGTTCAGCTCCTCCAGAATGAATGAGAAAGCTGTTCTATACGTTCAGCTCTTCCAAAATGAAAATAAAAGCTGTTCTATACGTTATGCTCTTCCAGAATTAATGAGAAAGGCGTTCTACATGTTCAGCTCCTCCAGAATGAATGAGAAAGCTGTTCTATATGTTCAGCTCCTCCAGAGAGTGACTGTTGCTGCACGTCTCAAACAGCACCTGCTGCTTCACACTAAACAGAGTTGAAGCCTATTTCCTCTTGTGTCTCTTAATCAACATTGAAACATCAACTGAGGCTAACTCGTTTCCACCAAGGAGCCAGGGCTCCATGTCAACATCTCCCTGATTGCTGGTCCGGGTAGAATCCTCATTCCTCCCAGCCCCTCCTTACGGCTTGCTGCCAGCCAATTGCGTTTTCACAAATAAGACAGCAGGGGTGGGACAGACGTATGTAGAGCTAAAGAAGGATTAGCGGGAAAGACACAGTAGAGAACAAAGTGTTGTGGAATGCGTTTCCCATGTGCTGCTTTTGGTACTCCTCTATCTTTTTTTCCTATCTCCTTCCTTCTGCCTCTCTTTATTCTTTCCCCATGTCCCTCCCTTCTCCCTCTCTCCAATCTCCCTTTCACCCATCTCCCTTCTCCCATCTCCCTCTCTCCCGTTTCCCTCTCTCCCTTCTCCCTCTCTTTATTCCCTCCTCTCTCTCTTTCTGTTTTGGCCTTCTCATTTGCCTTCTTTCCTCCTTCTTTCTCCCTCCTTCTCTTTCTTCTATCTCCCCAACACGCTCTATCTCTTTTCTTTCTCCGTCCCTCCCTTCTTTCTGCCTCATTATCTATCTCCTCTCTCTTCAGCCTAGTAGGGTTTAACAAAGAGCAAACGGAGACCCGATCTTCTCTCAGATTCTGCATTAATTAGTCCTTTACACCAGATCCTGTTTTCTGTTCCTGCCATTGCCTCTCTCTCAGCTTCTCCTCACAGTGTCTCTCTTTCCTTAATGAGGACTTTATATTAATGAAGCTTTAACGAGGAGAGGGCCTCCATGCCTTGCCCAGTGTCTGGCCCCTCTCCGCCTATTGGGTAGATTACAGAGCTCCATATCCTTCGGCATTGCATAGCGGCGCTCCCTACAACAGCCTGTTACTCCAGCCCTAATCCGGCCAACAGAGAGGGGACGGCCTCTGTCTCCTCCGGCCATATGTTCTCCTGAAGATGGGGGAGGCAGGGAAGAGAGAGGGGAGTGACGGGTTGCAGCTTGAGCTACTGAACCAATGCCTCCTAACTTTGGACGCGCGGCCACCCCAACGTGTCTAAGCCGCGTTCTGGCGGCAGGACTGCACAGAGCGTGCCCCGGGCGGCAGAACGTCGGAGGAAGGAGGAAGAGTAAATCACGGCAGCAGATGGAGCCGTCAGCTCTTATTGTTCTCCTGTGCGAAGTAGGAACAGGACTTTTAAGCCATCGGCGCTAATCACGCTGGAGTGAGCCCACGCAGACACACACATAAGCTCTCTGCCAATAGTATCATCAAGGACATGGTGGATGGTTTGTGTATTAGTCTGGGCCTGGCCCACCAGGGTTTGGGCTTCAAGACCCCGAAGAGGGGGTTGGGGGAGGTGGGGGGTGGGATGGTGGGGGGGGAGGTGGGGAGGTGGGGGGCGGGGTGGTGGGGGGGTTAACTGGCTGCTGCATCATCACCGGGTGACTATTCTCTGATCAACACATCTCTGGGAAGGAGGGTGGATGACGAGAGAGACCTGTGAAGATGGGCTAAAGTGGGAGACCCATGAAGAGGGATAGATGATGAGAGAGACCTGTGAAGATGGGCTAAAGAGATAGACCCATGAAGAGGTATGGATGATGAGTTAGATCTCAGAAGATAGGCTAAAGAGACAGACCCATGATGAGGGATAGATGATGAGATAGACCTGTGAAGATGGGTAAAGAGATAGACCCATGAAGAGGGATGGATGACGAGAGAGACCTGTGAAGATGAGCTAAAGAGATAGACCCATGAAGAGGTTTGGATGATGAGTTAGATCTCAGAAGATAGGCTAAAGAGACAGACCGATGATGACGGATAGATGATGAGATAGACCTGTGAAGGTGTAAAAGTCAGCCAATCTCTTTTCTAGCTGTAGCGGAGCCTAGACATGCGGGGATTCTCTAAAGGGTGCGCCGAGCCAATAGCCAGTCACGGTGCTGCCTCCTCCTCCTGCAAAGGGATGGGATCATTGGCCCCAACACCTATAACCCAGACGAGCGATTACCAGCCTATTACTAATTTTGCCCCTCTTAGCCCTTCTCTATTGCCTGCTATTACAGCACCCTCTCCACCCACATAGGCTAACAAAGCCGCAGCAGTACTTCAATCCTTATTACAGTTCCCTTCTCAGATGTTTACCATGTTACCGTTGTACTGTAGTGACGGAGAGCTGGGTCCCTACCAGGGCCTATTAGCTCTCCCTGCTTCCCTGTTTGTTTGTGTCGAGACAAACAGGACACTGACTGAGAGGTCAGCTCCGGAACACTGGCTGTGTCAGCTTCTATTATGCCTCTCTCTTTCCCAGCAACCCCATCTCTCTCTCTTTCTGTCTCTCTCTCTCTCATTCTGTAATTCTGTCCTTGGGAGAATTTCTCTTGTTCCCCCTTGTCCTCCTTAAAGTCACGGTTAAGTTTTTCTCCGCCAAGACGAGAAGTGTGTCCGACAAGCCTCTGAATAGTCTTGGAAAGCTGCCTTAACACGGGGGTCAGTGGGATGTTTGAAAGATAGAAAGGTCAGGATGGTAATTTGCTTTTCTGTTACATGAGTCTCAGTAGTCGTCCTCTTTAATGTTTATGATTAATTTCTCATCCTGCCCTTTACGTTCAATGACAATACGGTGTAATTTGGAGGTGGAGGATATTTCAAGATTGAATTCCTTAAAAATCAGAACATAAAGGAAAATATTTAGTTAAATTAATTTTTACAAGGAAAAACACAGGTGCACTGATGTGTTCTTGCATATGTTTAACATACCACCCTGTTTCCAAAAATGTTGGGATGCTGTGTATAATGTAAAGAAAAACAGAACACATTACTATTTGCAAATCATTTCAACTCAATATTCAAAAGAAAATAGCACAAATACAACATATCAGATGTTGAAATTGAGAAATTATTTTTGTTGTTTCTTAAAAAAATATATGTCCACTTCAAATGTTATGCCAACAACACATTTCCAAAAAGTTGTTACAGGGGCAGCAAAGAACTAGAGAAGTTGTGTAATGCACAATAAAATCTGCTGGAACATTGCACAACTAATTATGTTAATTGGTGGCAGGTTAATAACATTATTTGATTTAAAAAGAGCAGAGTATTTCAGATGCAAAGGTGGGGAGGGGAAAGTCTGCAAAGTCAAATAATGCCACATTTTAAGACGTTTCTTAATGTAAAATTGCTAAGTGTTTGGGGATCTCATTATCGACGGTACATAATATCATTAAATGATTCTGAGAAAATACAACTTCAGGTACATCCAGAGAAATCTCTGTACGCAATGGACAAGGCAAAAAAACAATATTGGATGGCTGTGATCTTCGGGCTCTCAGGCATCACTGCATTAACAACAAACACCATTTTGTAGTGGACAACACTGTATGAGTTATACTTCAGAAAACCATTGTCTGTGAACACAGTATGTCACTGCATTTGCAAATGCGAGTTCCAATTCTACCATGCAAAGAAGAAATCATCTATAAAGAAGATTCCAAAATGTGGCACCTTTCCTGGGCTCGAGCTCATCCAAGAAGGACTGAGGCAAAGTGGAAAACTCTACTGTGGTGTGACAAATCAAAATGGTAAATTATTTTTAGAAGCCGCGGAGAGTAACTAACCGAGAGTCCACATTTCAAAAGCCAGCATACGTAATGGTATGGGGGTGCATTAGTGCTCATGGCATATGTGACTTGGACATCTGTGAAGACACCATTAATGATGAACATTACACATTGGTTTTGGAGCCACATATGCCATTCTGACAACGTCTTTTTCAGGGAAGGCCCTGCTTATTTCAGGAAGACAACGCTAAATCACGTTCTGCACGTATTACAACAGCTTGGCGCTGTAGTAAAAGGGTCCTGGTGCTAAACCGGCCTGTCTGCAGTCCAGACCTGTCATCCATTATTAAACAAAGAATAGGACAAAGAAGACCCCAAACTGGAGCTGAAATCCTATATCAAGCAAGAATGGCAAAACAGTTATCTTTCAAAACTACAGCTATTGGTTTCCTTAGTTCCCAAATGGTTTCAAATTAAAGGTGATGCAACATAGTGGTAAATCAGT
>JACXGK010008476.1:0-22319 GCA_016801125.1 Novumbra hubbsi | reverse complement strand
CCTCACATCCCCCCTCTCCACAGCTCCACCTCACATCCCCCCTCTCCACAGCTCCACCTCACATCCCCCCTCTCCACAGCTCCACCTCACATCCCCCCTCTCCACAGCTCCACCTCACATCCCCCCTCTCACGGCCTGCCGGGAGGACCGGCCTTTCTCTCGTTCCAGCCTGTACTGAGAGCAGAAGGGGCGGACGGGGGGAGGGGTGGCTCTGGGTTCGGGGGGCGTGGGGTCGGCGTGGAGGGTTGAGCTAAGTCGACATCCAGGCCAGATGGCAGTCGTGGAACATATGCCCTGCCGCCATCACGTCTGCCGCCTGGCCCTGGAGCGGACACGTCCCCGGGATCACGCGTGTCGGGACATGCTGGGACACGGGTGATCATGACCATCAAACAAGAGGCCGTCCGCCTGGTACGACCCTGCAGAGAGTGAGTGGGAGAGAGAGACGTGAGCCGGATGGAGTGAAAGAGAGAGAGAGAAAGAGAGAGAGAGAACGTGATCCTGATGGAGTGAGAGAGGCAAAGAGGGAGAGAGCAGGAGAGAGAGAGAGAAAATAAATGGAGACGAATAGAATAAAATAAGAGAAAGTGGAGACAGAGAAAAAGAGAGAGAGAGAGAGAGAGAGAGAGAGGAGACTAAGAAAAGACACAAATAATCTAAATCTCTGTAATTATAAAAATAATGAAAACCGTTCTACTGTGGTGTGGGATGATTAGGAAGCTATGAAAATGAAATGAAAACGTAATTACTCAGCGTGGCTACCTTTTATCGCTTCCAGCGTCACTGTCCACGTGTAGTTTCACCGCCGAGATCCAGACTGGAGAGTCTTAGGTGCTAAAAAAGTTCCTTCTTCAGAGTCGTCAAATGGAGCTCATTTCCAAAAGCAGGAGTGATTTGAGGCTATGGAAGGTCATGCTGTCGTGCTGTTCCACTTTCCTGACACAATTAAACATGTTAGGGAGGCTGGGCTAAAAAAACCCGAGACATTTCCCGAGATACAGAACATTTCTCTTTCTCTCCCTCAAATGGGCCGAGTTGCGTTACAAAGTCATTAAAAAGGAAAGTGGTTTACAACAAACTGATAACATCTCTTTTTCCCTTTTAGAGAGCCCCGAAGTTGGAGGAAAGAGGGAGGGAAAAGGGAGAGAAAGAGAGAGAGGGAGTGTTTTCTTTTCACCATGGATTTCGATAAAAACCTGAACAGCTTTAATTAAATATAATTATGTGGGGTTTTCCTGCATCTACAAGGACATGTCAATAATGTGTCCACATGTCAAAAAGGTTTAATGTTGTTGTTTTTTTATTTTTATTTTAGCTCAGGTGGATTTGTGTGCCATATGAGTGGTTTATTTTTCAGTTGAAGTTTTAAGGCAACTACTACTTAAAAAATATTGTCTATTATTTGGGGTTTATTAAGACCAAGTATTGATCATTACAATACATTCCTATGTGCCGTGTGTATGTGTTTATTCTCTCTGTGGGAATAGTTGCATAATTCATTGAACTGTAAGACCTTGAAAACTGCCCGAAATGCAGGGCAAGATGAAGGTTTGTAAAACTCTGGTGATGTATAACAGCTCAACATTCAAAGCATAACTCCTCTGGTGGTGTATAACAAAAACAACTACAGAATGTGGTTTCTCTTTACATTACAATGTCCCAGCAAATCCACAATGCAACCAAACATGTTGAGAAACAGCTCAATTTTAGATACACCTCCATACATGTTGAGAGGACCATTTTATAAACACCTCCATACATGTTGAGGGGAACATTTTAGAAATGTTGAGGGGACTATAGGGGAATTTTGGTGTTTCACATATCCACATAATGAATTCACTAAGGAATTGATTAAGTAACCATAGTATTATAGAAGTAATATTTTAGTAATCCATAAGATGTCATATACTCATAAGACAGAAATGTATTAAACTGCAGTTATTGATAAATAATGCTAAACAACATCTATTCATATAATCAAGTATGTACTGAGTGGTAGTATAAGCACACTTGGAAACAAAGAACACTAAAAGATGACATCATCATTCATGATTTCTCACCAGAAAGATTCTGAACTTATTTTCTGGGATGGCATCCAATCACCATCTTATCACTCAGCCTCCCTCTTCCCAGGCCTTTGTGATCTCTCAAGGCCAGAAGCCTCATGATTTGAACAGTAGGTTCGCTCATTCCCTGAAATTATCATAAAGGGATGATCTAAATAACACAAGATAGTACATGGTATAAATATGTGTGTTTGAAAGTTGTACGTTGGTCTTTTCTGCAGAAACTTCCCAGCTTTATGATGACGTTCATTAAAGTCTAATTGATTTTACAACATCTGAAGTTGTATCTTGCATCTTTTTGAGTTGGGAGCGGCATTTTCCACGACAGGACCATTTAAGATGAACCTACTTACATGTTGAAGAGACCATTTTAGAAACATGACTTCAGACATGTTGAGGGGACCATTTTAGAAACACTTACATTCATGTTGAGGGGACCATTTTAGAAACAGCTACATACATGTTGAGGGGACCATTTTAGAAACATGACTCCCGACATGAACTCTTCTGTTCTATTTTCTTTCCAAAAAGCCATTTAACTCTCTTTCAACCAAATGCATTATCCTGGTCATTTTCCAAGCCCATTATAATAATTATTTTATCTTCAGCTCTCCTCTCTTTGTTTCAAATGGTTGTTTCTATGATACCGCTGAAATGTTCTGTCAGATTATTTTTCCCTTTGCATTTTCGAACGTTTGTGTGCATCCCCATCACTGTGAATTATTTTGCATTTTAACGCCTCAGCATTTCTTCTGCTTAGGTTCTTGTTTCGCTCATAAAATATTTGACACCACATGTTGTGGCGCGCTGGCACCTAATTGGTAAATACGTCTTCAAACCGTTTGAAAAGCACGATAATGGTGCTCAACAAATGTGTTTTTCTAACATTATTGCCGACAAAAACGTTGCTCATTTGAGTTTGTTTTATGTAACGAGGTAATTCCTTGTCTTTCAACACTATTTCCAAGTATTGCATCCCAAGAGGCATTTTGACAAAGTAATGCTTGACAACAGGATGGAAAGCTCAGAACAGGGTTGTTGAAATACATTGTCCCAAGGAAACAAGTCAACTTCTCAAAGTATTTTTTTAGGTTCCCCTGAATGACCAATTAAGTAAATGTTCCTATTGCCCCCAACCTTGCTGTTATACCCCGGAAATGATTCTACATGCCTGTACGTTGTCAATCTGACTGTGTTCTGTAGTACAATAGTTGATAACTTCACCTGACCGTTTTTCCATACTACTTTCTTTTTGTATGAAAATAAAATATTGTTTTGTTTTTTCCTAAAGAATTAGGAATTTAGTTTAATTCTGTTTCAAACAACTATTATTTGTCACGGTTCTTTAGCCGGATACAAGGCACATGAAGAAAACATCATTTCATGTTTCTTCCTCTTTAACTTTTCAAAACCCCCCCCAAAAAAAAACAGCGAGGCAAAACCGTAACTGAGGCACAGCAAGCCAACTGAAACAAACAAAGAACCACAAACTAAAGAACATAAGGGCGACTTAAATAGGAACCCCAATTAGAGGCAACGGTGTACAGCTGCCTCCAATGGGGGGCAATCAAAACACAAAGATGCTTAGAGGAACCTCTGACTGTGACCCCCGGGCACATAGAGATGCCTAGAGGAACCTCAAAGGCCCCCAGCCAGGACCTGACACTATTAAGGCCTTTCTAGATGTATTCTGCTGCAAATTCTGCAGTTTTCCTGGTTGCTTGAGCACTTTCCAAAATCTCTTTTTCAGACAGTAAACATGAAAAATAACTTTTAGCTAAAATGACAGTAAGACAATCAAAACCTTAAATACATGACACACAATCAAATACTTGCATCAAAAGTTACTTGTCATTGTAATGAATGTGGTTGGAGGGTATAGAGAACAGGCAAGGGCTAGACAGGAGACGTAGTCGAGGGCAGGCAGAGGACTGGTACACGGAATGACGGTAGAAGCTTAATACGCAATCTAACACACGAACAAACGAAAGACTGACGAGAATGACAGCTTAGTACAGACGTAGAACGTACAATACCTCACAACGAACTAAACAAACAACCGACATATATAGAACGCGCCGTAACAGGCAACAGGTGCATCCAATAACGGAAAACCCGGGCAGCGTTCAGAAACAAAAAAAAGGCAACGGGAACGAACCGAAACCAAAAAACACGTAACGGCGAAAACGGAACGTTACAGTCATCACCAATCAGTTGTTCCAATCAATCATTGCACAATGGCCCCTAAATAGTTACTCCAGCTATCATATGTAACCTGGCGTGTTTAAATCTTTTTCAAATGTGTGGGCCATTTTAATGATTCCTCATACCAATTGTCATTCTTTAATGTTTTGACTACAAATACCACACTCACTGCCCAAACTCTCTTTCTCTGTGGCACAAACATCCCCTGAAGATTGAGTACTTTTTTAAACCCTTTGAACTACTCCACCACCACACATATGAACCCCTCTTACCTTGCTTGGTCCATTATTGCAGATAGCAACTCTTTTTGGGTGTGCAGGTTGGAATCCTCTTTTAGGCATGAAGAGAGTTTCATCTTTTGCAAATAAATGTGTGCTCAACATCAACTTTATGTGAAGCATTGCAAAATGACTAACCCTGTTGCAAAGAAAGAGCACTACTGTGCTCATTAGGTTCAAATGGAGATCAACTTGACCCCAGTTTAATTAAAAGCATCTCAGCAATCAAGAACATGGTAATGTACAATTGCTAGCTAAATACAGATTATTTAAGTAGATGGAAATTAATGTTGATATACTGTAAGCAGGGTGAAATATGAACTGAAATGAACAGAAAGCAAAGAGGCAAAGCTTGCAAAACATCAAAGTGAACTGGATTACATCAACAGCAACAAGACTCAGGATGCCTTTGCTAATGATTTAAATTAAAGTTCAAATTATTAGTTCATATATAATCTATACCTACTTTTTGGGGAGTCAGAAAAGCATCCTAGGAATAATATTTACTTGATGTTTTTTTGTTCATGCTAATAACACTGTATCTGCCGATCTTAAATTAATTAATAAAGAAACACACAGTTTTTAAAGTAAACTGTATCACGCTCATCTATCAGAAGGTGACTTGATTAAATACTTTGGTTTAATTGACAACTCTATAAAGCCTTTTGAAGAAAGTTTTAAGAAACTTTGTGATTCTGAAATTGATATTGCAGACCAAACCATTAAACACTAAGATTAAAAGCAATATAGATATCGGTATAAGGACAACATTGATAACACTAATTTATTTTCTCCTTTGAGACAAGTACTAATAGACGTTTTGCCAAAACCAGTGATGGAACGTTTTTACTTGGACAATTAGAGACCAATCGCTTACTTGGCATTAGACTATGAGTCACTAGCCCATGTCTCTGTTGATAGGCTGACTCAAAAAAGGCCCTATATGCCAGCTTTCAGTCAATAAATCATTCAATAAATCAGCCTTTAACAAATAACTTCTGAAAATTGTAATGTATTGTAATATCTTAAACCATCTCTACCTTTGGCTTCAGGGATATCGTGTATACAGATTTACTGTATATTAGCAGCTGGATGGGTCGTAGCAATGGAAAGTACCCTCATTTTTTTATTGTTAGAATAATTAGATGACTGGTTTAGCATATCCTTTTCAAATTATATTACCCTTAGTGCTTAACACATCTGAACATTAGATGGCTGGTTTAATCTTTCCTTTATAGATTATATTAGCCCTATTATTGCTTAACAAATCAGAACATTAAAAATTTGGGTAAATATATTAATATTAGTCGATTTGATTATTCTGCCATGCTCCTAAAAGATGGGGTGAATATATGGCTATAGACAAAACTACGCTTTCTGAGAGTTAGGGTCAAGGGTCATTGCTTCTAATGTGCTCTTGTGCAACAAAAAGTTGTTGAGAAAAATAGCTCCTACCATAAAAACTGCTCTGAGAACATTTTAAATATTGATAGCTTGATTATTTGTATGCATATCAATGGGTTTGTGATCATGTTTCAGGGTAGTATACGTTTGTCAAAGTAATTGGAATAAGTCAGTTTCATTCATAAATATAAAAAGTGTATCTATCGTAATAAATAAATGCTTCTGACTTAGATTAGGTTTTATAGACTCTGGACAAAGCCCGCATTTATTAATTGTTACAACCTGCACACAGAAGAAGACTTGACGGGCTGGAATTAGGTTTCTTCCAACATTTCAGCACCTTTTGGGAGTTATCTAGTCCTAGACACTGTGCTTCAAAACTATTGTTGCATGCTGCTTGAGGTTTTAGGCTGGGTGTTTTGTAAAAGCACTTTGTGACAAATCATGATGTAAAAAGGGCTTTTATTTATTGATTGAGAAGGAAAAGTCCGTATTCTGATCCTGACGTGTACTGTTTCAGACACTCTCTATCTTGCGTTCTCTCACGGTGTGATGTTTGCTCTCACCGTCTATCTACCCTTCCAAAAGCTCTCTGCGTTTTCAGTCATCCTTTCTGATTATTTTCTTCTGTGCCTCTCTCTTTATTTCGGCTTCAATCTTTCTTTCTGTTCCTCTGCCTCAACCAGCATCTTTTCAGATCAACTCCAGTTGACGAAGAACTATAGATCTACCATCGGTGACTCTCCCTTGCATTAGACTGTCTTCATCTTTCTTTGTTATCTCAAGGACCGACTAAGATAGAGACTACTGAGTAAGAACCCCCCTCCCCATCGGTTCCTCCTCCATCTGCCCCTGTTCTCTCACTTTGTGTACCTAATGGCTCAAATTTTGCCCAATATATCCTTTGCTATCTGGTCTCTGCACAAACTTCAGAGAACAGTCGATGCCTTGCCCTGATAAGGCATTGAATTATCTCTTGGTTAGATAGTTAGATTGTGATCTGCTCGGGCCACGGTGTTAATTAACCCATCGATTGAGCGCTACGCCCGTATGCTAATGGGCTGGTACGCTGCGTGTCTCACGCTGCTCTCCTCCCAGTAGGCCACTCCCCACAGACCCACAATGCCACTGTATCACCGGGGACAACACACAGCGAGGACAGGAAGAGTCAGTAGGACAAGGGCGTGTCAGGGACGCGCTGATAAAGGAAGAGATTCTAATCACACACACACATACTCACAGATACAGGAGCACACACACACAGATAAAAGAGCACACACACACAGACACACAGTACTGTAACTAAATTAATAAGTGTAATTAAGGGCTTTAACGTGGTCTTTATGAAAATAGATATTTTTTCAAACTCTTCAGCAAAGCGTGTCTTCACAGAATGTCCTTAAGTCAAGGATGCAAAGAACAAATGCCATAGCAACTGACGTATCCGTTTGTCTTGTTGGTCTTAATAAATGCACACATAAGCATGCGCACACACACTCACACACACACACACACACACGCGCACACACGCTAATTTGTTTTGTAGTCTGCTGTATGAAGATAACAAAATGCCTAAAAATGGGTAAGAGCTGTTTGTGTAAAGCAGCACTCCTGGGGCCGTGTGATGCTGTCTAATTTATTGGCAAAACAAAGTGAAATGAAATGATGGTGTTCCATCGCTACACAACGCAGGTGTTTCATAGCAGAGACGCATCACTTAACCGCTGCTCATGATGAACGTGACGTGAAACGAAGCGCGTCAGCTTCCCTCCGTCCAGGCCTGAAGGTCGTAGGAGGAAGAACCATGGACACGCTTGTCAGGGGAGATAATTCCGATCTTATTTAAATTATCTCAGTATCGTGTAGTCTCTGTGTTGTTGTACCTAATCTCAAGTATACTTCCGGTTGCACCCCAAATTATACTGGCCACATGGCTACACAGAATTCCCGACACAGTAAGGTGACGTCCTGTAAACGTGACTTCCTGTACAGGGATACAAATGGATGTTCTGTTAGTTGTCTAAACACATCGAACACACAACAAAGTGCACATTCAAACCACAATTCCACAACTGTTGCTTCATTTTACATTTGCATTGCATTCATCTCCGGAACCTCTGATCTGAAAAGACACTGCAATTGGTGCATCCATCTTCAGAAAGCAACGCAGGACAACCGCACAACCCTATGAACTGAGACACTTCACTCAGTGACACGGAGCAAAGAAAAACTAGTGGAACGTAGAACAATTTGAATTAAAAATCCCGTAGCAACAATTATTTCGGGGCACGACGATTCCCTTTCTGAAGTGGATGAATCCAAACAGTATAATAGCTTTATCAATTCTAGTAGGCTGTGTTGAGCTAATGGCATCCTATCCTCCCCTATCACGATCCACGCCCGCTGTGAAAGGACAGAGGAAGGTGAGGGCTGTCTAACCGGCTGTACCCCAGAGATAGTGAACAGAGGAAACATGTATTCGTGTGGCGTCCGGCAAATCCGAGCGGCTCTTTTGAAAATAGATTATTTCATCACGGTACTCCTCCGGGTACACGGGGCTGAGCCCTACGGAGGAACGCTGACAGCGTTAAAGTTTTCAGCCGTCCCGGAAGACTTGGGACTTCTGTCCCGAGACGGATCTCGGTCACACCGATCGAGAAGCTGCAGTCAAGAGCTGCGCTCCTAATAACTGCTGTGTCCGTCAATATACCCTGCACATGACATAACTGCTGTGTCCGTCAATATATCCTGCACATGACATAACTGCTGTGTCCGTCAATATATCCTGCACATGACATAACTGCTGTGTCCGTCAATATATCCTGCACATGGCATAACTGCTGTGTTTGTCAACATATCCTGCACATGGCATAACTGCTGTGTCTGTCAATATATCCTGCACATGGCATAACTGCTGTGTCTGTCAATATATCCTGCACATGACATAACTGCTGTGTCCGTCAATATATCCTGCACATGACATAACCGCTGTGTTTGTCAACATATCCTGCACATGACATAACTGCTGTGTCTGTCAATATATCCTGCACATGACATAACTGATGTGGCACTTTGGAACCTTTTCTCTTCTTATCTTAGTGGTTGATGTTTTTTTTTTGTTATTGGAAACGTTGCGGTTCATACTCGTGAAGTAAAGTTTTTATCTAGTTCCTGAAGACTTAACGCTTCATGTCTGAGAGGTTGACTTTTTGTAGTTAGTGGAGACCTCAGGGTTTTTCGTATCTGAGGTTGAATATTATTAGATTGAGTGATGTGGACACACACACCGCACACAGACACACACTAACCTACACACGTACAGCCGTAAGCCGGGTCATGACCCCAAAATCAGAGTATGAAAGGAAGTGTCTGACACGCAGTATTACCTAGCCTTTGTCAGTCCCCACTGGGTTAAGAGGGAGGTATTCAAATCACTTTGAGGGGGGAGGGGTTAGATTGGTATTCTCCTAAGAGTAACACAAAGGACCCCTCTCTGCTTCCCTCCCTCTCTCCGTTACCCTTATTAAAGGGTCCCTCTATCCCTTTAAGGTCTTCCATCCTTTCTTCTTATCCTTTTTCTTACTCTTAATTCCTTCCATCCTCGCGTTCTGTCATCAAGTCCCAGTGGGGGTTTACACAGCTGCTTTAATCCCAGTGGCAGCTAGCTGGTGTCCCACCGGGGAGGATGTTTGTGTGATGGCTGTCTGTGCGTGTATGTGCCTAGGCGTGTTTGTGTGTAAGGACATGTGTGCGTGCGCGTGGGTGTGTGTGCGCGTGCCTAGTGGTGAAAAATACTTTACTTGTGAAAACAAAATAACGACTGGTACCCAGCTTTTCTTACACCTCTCCTGACGGTTTTTACATCATGTAGTGCCACAAGGACAGTCAAAGGCATCCTGTTTTTCAAGTGAGCAGGGTGATCGAAAGTGGAGTCATCTTCCTTCTATGCTCCCATTTCAATCCCCTGCAGCTCTGTTTCCATTTTCTACTTGCTGGTAAAATAAAAAAATAAAAACCGCCGTCTCTTGTCTTCCAGGAGGAACATACTCCATTTTATGATGTCATTTCAAGGGATATTTGGTAATTTCAGTGATTTTGAACCTGTTTGATTTGAGATTGTCCGGCTTCTCTCGAGTCAGGCCTCACGGCTAAAGCGAGTGGCTGTCCCGGCAGCAAGTCGGGAAGCAGACCGGCGTGCTATTCGCGAGAGGCCCGGGTTCAGTCTCTGTGAAATCTCCAGACATTGCAGTGCTAGGTCAAGCAATGACCGTGTTCAACTTTTAGTTTTTATTTCAATGCCAAACATCATTTGAATTCACACCTCCGCGGCCAGTGTTTGACCCTCACCGACTGCCAGGGGGATATGCTATCAAGTATGCAAAATACGCAATTAAATAACAAGCAAGTGGCTTTTTAATACAAAAACGGTGTACAGAGAAAAACACCACAGTTTGTCCCCCACCTGGGTCCCTGACACCAGACCACCTGTGTTTGTCAACACACTTGATTTTCTCTAATTTGGCTTCATAAGCTGAATATGTATTAAAATGCTGGGGTGGGGGGGGGGGTGTAGTCGCTAGTGTTCATACACACACACACACACACAGGCGCGCACACCCCCTGACACGCATGGGCGTACGTGCGCGTGACATCTCGGCATTCATGAACCCACATCCTGAATCCTAATTGCCGGCGTGAGCTGAACAGGATTCTGGATGTGGGTGTCCTAAGGTCTGACTGACACGGAACGCATTCGCCTCCAAAGCATTCACACCTTCACACGCTGTCACATGGCATTTGCCTGATGCTGTGAGTGGGAGGGTGTTTTGGGGTGGGGGGGGCTCCCTCTCAGTTGCCGAAAACACAGGGGTTCTCGGTTGTGCTGAAGGGGATCTATGGAAGTGCCCTTCACAGAGGCTTGTCTGAATCGTACACAGTTTAACATGCGGTACCTGTTAATGTCCAGTAACCTGTTAGAGAACATAAGTACAGGCCACGTTTATAGATTTTGAGAGATATTCCGCAGGAGATTCGTGTGCAGAAACATTGCAGCCGAAAGCAAAATAAATAATAGGATAAAAATACATTGTTTGCGGTGAAGAGAAACCATCATCTGAATCTTCTTATAACATATCTTGGAAAATGTCCTCAGCAGCCAATGTGTGCGTGACTGTGTGTGTGTCTGTGTGTGTGTCTGTGTGTGTGTGCCCACGTGGGTGTCTGTCTGCACATTATTGACAAAGGCACTTCAAGCAGTGGAAATGTCAGAGCTTAAAGTAATACATTTGGACTGAGCTGGTCCTAGGCTTGGGAAGGCAGTGGCCTTACTTCACTGTGTAGGATAATTAGTCTTCTTCTTCCTCCACCTCTTTCCGGTTTTCTGTGGAGGAAAATGTTGCCTCGTCGCAGGTCAATGACGTGGATTACAGACGGTCCCGCTGGGCTCGGTCAATATCTCTCGCACGCTCTCTCCTTCTCACTAACTCTCTCTCAAGACTAATGTGTTCGACAAACAATCAATGAGGAGTCCATAGACAGATGATGAAACTAGCAGTTACATTTTCCGAGTTACAGGACTCCACCAATGGTGACAATTTAATTGATTCCACTCTCCACTGAGCAGTAATTTTGTCGGCTACTTTGCTCGGCTGAAAGCAGATCATTTGAGTGAGTGCGTACAAACCGAGCGGATAACTCTGTGGAAGTTTTTCCATTATTCCATGCTCACGAGGTTGGGGGGAAATGCCCCGCAGCTTAGACCCCCCCCCCCCCCCCGACCCCCTCTGCAGGGTGACCACGAGGTTCTAACCGCATCTGGGCCTGTCAGTTGTGCTGCCACCACTCTATCACACCTGGACATCTGTCACCACAGACTGCATGTCTGTAGCTGTTGCTGTTCAGTGGTCCCGTCAGCCCTCTCTTTTAGGCGTGACGATTCCGCAGGCTACAGACTCCATGTGTTGTAAAATGTGAGCTGTACTACACCGTCCTTTAGGGGCACCTCCTTTGTTGTTTTCTTAGATCAAGCCTTTCCCATAACACCACTCTCAAATATTTTCACAACGTTGGTGTGCATTTCGCAACAACAAGGCCTGAAACAAAGACCTACGCTTCGTCCAGGAGAGAAAATTTTTTTTTTCTCAACCTAAAGAGATTAGTCATAAGCTTGAAATGTTGGGGATGTTCTGTTTCCTCGTGTTATACACCCAGCAATGTCCATGCAGAATGTGCAGGCAGTAAAACATTCTCAGAGCGCGCTGCACATTTTAAGCAGTAAAAACACAATTTGAAATTTAGAAACATGGTGAAGTCAAATGATGCAAGATCTATCATGGGTTTCTAATGAATAGGCTTGTAACTTTAAGTGAGAAAACAAGCACTGAATTCTGTATGGAACCAATGTGCCATTTAAATCGCATTTGAACATTTTTCTGAATATTAAAAAATATGGTTAACGACAAGTAAAAGTGGGTAAAGTACGTGGTTACAAGGGAAGAGTTTGAATGCACTGTTACTGCTGTAGTTCACCTCACTTTCACAAGGTGAAAGCAATTGTTGGGAATTTAATTTAATGGCATATGTTTGTGTTTTTAAAATAATTCCCCAAAACGTATATGTTCGAATTTTTGTCTGGGCAAACTCTTGACAGTTGTGTTCAACAACTGTGTTCAGCATCAGCGTGTAACAATGTGGACTGTTTCTGCACTGAATGTAAGTTGATTCTCAGCCAGATGGCTTTTCTCTCTTCCATTTCATCTGAAAGAACCGATCATCAAATATAACATAATAATAAGTAGTGTACATGCTATCTACAGTCTTTTGTGTAAATCATCAGAGTACTTATAGAAAATAGATTTGTCTATTTTTCTTATTAGCTAGATCAGTTACATTGCCAATTAGTTCCCATATCATAACACAAATCGGAGGAAATGGGATGGTTCATACTCAGTTAGAGACAAATTAAATGGCACTTTGAGACTAGGGTGACGCAAACACGTAGTCTCAAACCCTGCTGGCCTTGTGGCGTAATTAAAACTTCAAACCGCAGTGTAATCTCAGAGTGCACAGCATGGCACACGGTGATTACAACACCAGCATGGCATTGTCTGGTACCCCAGAGTTGGGACATCATTACATTTTAGTCGGAGAAAGGGCCTTCCAGCACATTACACACCACCACCCCTGAAGTCCCTCCGTCCCAGTTCCTCCGCCCTAGCCACAGGGCCCAACACCCATTACTGTGCCGCAGCCTTGAATTGGATCGCTTCAGATGGATAACTAGCATTTGGTCACCTGTCGGGCTGGATGAAGGAGGGAAGGTGGGATACAACAAATGACTCAACACAGTGATTCACGGAAAGACCAGAGGTCAATCTTGCTCATGTGGAACAAACGGCTCTCTGTTTTCTCACAGAGAAAAACTGAAAACAGGTGGCATAATGTGTGTTTTCTCACATGGATTCTTTCTACATCGCTAAGTAATATAACCGGACCAGAATGCCCAATCCGTAGTGCCAATACGTACGACTTGATTGTAATGATGCATCTGTATTGTTGGGCAGTGCAGAGATTATTCACTGCACAATGTAGATAGTTAGAACACCTGTTCTAGCGATAAATAAGCACATTGCTGATGGCATCATGGTATGGGTGTGCTTGACATCGGCAGGGACAAGTGAGCTTTTTTCAGATGAAAAGAAACCGAAAACACAGAAAAAAACAAGGATGAGATCCTCCTCAGTCTGCTCCCCACTGGAGACAAAGAGAAGAATTCTCCTTAAAGCAAGACAAACAACAAAAACACAAATCCAAATCAACTGGAGTTGCTCGCCAAGAACAGTGGCCTTTTTTTATTTCAGTCTGGTTTTCTGAAAGCTAACGGGCAAATATACTTACAGCTGGATTTGTTGCTAATGGTGCGTCTAACAACATAAAAGGGTGAGTACCCATTTTATGTTGCTATATACATGTTGATTCTTTCCTGTGTCTTCAAATATGTACTTTTTACTCCCAAATACATATTATTTTGTGTAGAATGCATCAAAACCCCATACTATTCCATCCTATTTAACGAAATTTGGTGAAGCTATTGTTTAAAGTAGCTTGTTTCTTGACATAGACCTTCACAAAAACTCTTGCTCTTATCAAAGAAGGATGTGTTATGTACTTCATAGTGCCTTACGTGTGTTGAGGAGAGCAGCCCTGTTAAACTAATACAAACAAATCTGAACCTTTTCAGCAGTTTCTCCTAAGGTGAACTAACCGCCCCCATTCTGTCAATGCAAGTGACGAAGAGGGAGCGAGAGTTAAAACACCTTCAGAAGCTGATAAAATGCCTCCCCCTCCCTCCCCTTGTTTCCTTCTAATCCCCCCCAAAAAGAAAGATATCTAAGCCTCTCTAGAAGGCGTCCTGTGTGTTAACCAGCGAAACTAGGAAACCGTCGCTGTAGTTTGTTAGCAGCCCATCGCAGCCATATCAGGCCGCGGCCTTTCTCAATTAGCCAGGGATCCATGGCGGCACATCGATACAAAGAGTTCCACTCTGCTGTACCGCTGACTGTGTGGATGAATGAGGCCAGTGGCTTTCAATTTATTTCCTGACAAGTTCTGCGAGAGTACAGCTTCAATATTATATGGGCAGAAATCATTCTGAATCCCCGCGATACATTATTCATGTCTTTATATTGTGATTCTTCCTTTGAGTGTCATAAAAGACAATGATCTGGCCATTCTGCACTCCATTGAGCAGTCAAATGAATCTGGCGTCGCTCTCCTCTCTATTTGTTTTGTTCTGTTTTAGATGTACCTGCCCACCTGTGAATGGGTTTCAATTTCTATGGCCGGCGTTCGACAATTGTTGATTCCCCATTTGACTCCCTGTTTGAGGAATAAGTGCAAAGCCATATTCAGCTATACACCAAATGCATACACATACCGACATACCAGAGATATTTGTGTTGCCATTTCAAAGATAATCAGTATTAACCTTTGATTTGGGACCGAAGTGAGGAAAATATACAAAACGTAAACAGACAATTTATATTTGTTTATTGAGTGTGAGAGATGTTCTATTAGGGAGATGTCTCCCACTGTGTTTGATTAAATTCGTTAAAGCATGACAAGACAGTTTGAGGGAAAATTAAATTGTGATTACCTTTCGATATGAGTGGCTGGTTCTGAAGGCAACATGGGTCGATCCCATTGGTCTTTATTTACTTCCAATAACGCCATGTTAAAATACGCTTTAAATTGACAATTTGACATTTTAGTAGCATTGCCACATCAGATATAAGACACACTAGTCATTTAATTTCCACAGACAACGAATAGGTGGGTAGCTTCAGCTAATGGCGGTGTAGTGGTGTAGTCACCTTTAGAAAACAAGGTGCGTGTGCATAATGCTATTTAGAGATTTCACTTGATAACACGGTGGAATGCAGGAGAGGAAGACTTACAAACTGATGTCCTGGATTCACAGGAATGACAGTAATACTAAAGCCTACAACAAGGTAGATATCCAGTCTTGTCAGAAGCATTTATCTCCCCATCCAGAAGTTTGGGGTCACCTTAAAGTGTACATTGTGTCCATTAAAATAACTTCAAATTGATAAGACATACAGTGTTCACATTTCTAATGATGTAAATGACTAGTGTCATTGGACATTGCAATAACGTTGGTTGTATACTGCTGGTTCAAATGGCCAGAAACAAAGAACTGTCTTATGAAACTTGTCAGTCTATTCTTGTTCTGAGAAATGAAGGCTATTTCATGTGAGAAATTGCCAAGAAACTGAAGATCTCATACAACCCTATGCATTACACCCTTCACTGAACAGCACAACTGGCTCTAACCAGAAAAGAAAGAGGAGTGGGAGGCACGGTGCACAACTGAGCAAGAGGACAAATACAATTCAAGTGTCTAGTTTGAGCAACAGACGCCTCACAGGTCCTCAACTTGCAGCTTTATTAAATAGTAACTGCAAAACACCAGTCTCCATGTCAGTCTTAACAGTGAAGCAAATACAATCTAATCTAAGTTGGAGGTGTTCGTATAACAAAGTAGAACATTTGTGACAAGAAGACTAAAGGAAAAAAGGCTGGCATGGTTGAAGCAATGTCATGGTCTGGTGGTGCGTTGGTGGCGGTGAAGTGTGGGAGATGTGTACAGGGTTAAAGGGATCTTAAAGAAGGCTGTGCTATTCCCTGCGGACAGTGCTTGATTGGAGCCAGTTTTCTTCTACAACAGAACAATGACCCAAAGCACAGCTCCTAACTATGTAAGAACAATTTAGGGAAGAAGCAGTCAGCTGGTATTCTGTCTATACTGGGGTGACCAGCAGTCTCCAGATCTCAATTCTATTGAGCTGTTGTGGGAGCAGCTTGACCGTATGATACATGAGAAGTGCCCATCAAGCCAATCCAATTTGTGGGAGGTGCTTCTGGAAGCATGGGGTATAATCTCTTCAGATTACCTCAACACTGACAACTTGAATGCCAAAGGTCTACATGGCTGTAATTGCTGCAAATGGATGATTCTTTGAGGGATGCAAGGTTTTAAGGACACAATTATAATTTAAATGAACATATATTTTTTTTAACCTTCTCAATTACTATTTTGCTATATTACCTACTGTTATTTTGTATTATTTTCTATACAAACTAGTTCTATGTCTGTTTTCCCTGACCCAAAACATTTAAATGGTTGTGTTGTTTGTTGGATCAACCTGCGATCAACCTGCATCTAATTGGTATTCCAGTTTCAATTCTCACCGAGTACACCAGAGTTGCTGAATAGAGGATCTGGAGTGAATGAGTGCGGGGCTCCTAACAGAGGTACAGCGCTCTTGCATTTTGCATCACACACATGAGGTTAATGAAGTGTTATGCACAAACGGAACAACATGGCTAAATTACATTACAATTTACTGACAATAATGCATGGATTCATAGTTATCTTTCATAAGTCTTGGCGTGGGGGTGTTTCCAACCAGTGGTGGAATCACAGAGAATGCCATAATCTATGGCTACAGAACCGAGTCTGGAGTTGCCAGAATGAACTAGTGAAAGGTTAACGTCTCCTATTGAATATCAACCTATCAATGTTTCACATGATTTCCTATACGATTTTGGATTAAAATGCTATGGAAGATTTATTGACCTTTCTAAAGATTGCAGTAGTCAGCAGGTAGGCCTGGGGGCCATTGTATCAGAGATGTGCTGTATCCTGCAGTAGCCCTCCTGTATATTGCTGTGTCCAGTAGCTCAAAGCCTCAAGGGTATTTTTGCTTTCATGATGTGGTTGCTAATTATTCTGAACAAGCTTCATGCAATGGTAGGATATCAGTTCACAACTGATAGCTCATTCTGTTGTTTACGTTTCAGAATGGAGAATCATTCGGAGATTGAGTGGTTGTTGGAGGGGCGAGTTCTGTAAAAAAACACATTATGAATAGTAAAATCTCAACACCTCCTCATCCTTACAGAATTTTCCAGACAACTCTTCTCCAAGAGTGAAATCCAGTTCACGGAAAGCATCAGCCACATACTGTAAGAGGCTATAATGCTCCATCCATGATTTGCCTCACTAAATCCACATTAGGTAACTCTTGAAAAGAGAACAAACATGTAGCGGGCGGAAATTTGACCAACCGTCGAGGGGGTTAAACAGAGGGAAGTGTTTCACTGGGACTTTTTTGTGGTTGTTAACTTGGTGCAAGTCAGAGTTGGTGTAATGTACCCGCTAACACAAAGATGGTACACAGCACAAAATGCTGACGAGTCCTCCGACTGAGCTACACATTTATCATGACCAACCTGCCACATACATTTCCTTCTTCCATATGGGTTAGCTTGCAAGTAATACAATAACTTTTTGGGCCACCAGCCACTTTGGCTGGGTGATGGGATTTTTCTACCTACCAAAATATATGTTTTCCCAAAGAATGTGGTGTTGGATCACAGAAAATGCATTAGCGCCCAAACATTTTCAGGGTATTTTTGTCACTATAAAGGTTTTACTAAACCTGCCAACAAACATTGGGTTCTGTTCTCCTCGCCTCCCTGGACATCTGCTGCCGTGGTCAATATGTTCTGGGCATCTTGTGCTGCACAGAAACCAGTCCCGGATAACCGTCTACTCATCGTGACACACAACATGTTACTTTGCCCTGTTAAACAGAGTAGGCTATTGCAGAATCCATCTCGCTCATATTCAAGGCTCTCCCTGTGCTTTGGCAGAGATAAAACCATAATGATCAGCATGTCACTGTGGCTGTAAATCAGAAAACATTAAAAAGCATGATTTGGTTTTTAGGTAACTCGACACATACTATCATTGCTTCACAAATCATCTTGCCAACTCCCCCACTGTCACTGTTGGTGGGTGGGTCTGTTCGTGTGTCGATATGTTGGTGGGTGGGTCTTTTGGTGTTGGGTCTGTTGGTGTGTCGGTCTGTTGGTGGGTGGTTCTGTTCTTGTTGGGACTGTTGGTGTTTCGGTCTGTTGGTGTTGGGTCTGTTTGTCTGTTCTTGTTGGGTCTGTTGGTGTTTCATTCTGTTGGTGGGTGGGTCTGTTGGTGTTGGGTCTGTTGGTATTGGGTCTGTTGGTGGGTGAGTCTGTTGGTGGGTGGGTCTGTGGGTGTTGGGTATGTTGGTGGTTGTGTCTGTTGGTGGTGGGTTTGTTGTTGGGTGGGCTTGATGTTGTTGGGTTTGTTGGTGGATGGGTCTGTGGGTGGGTGGGTCTGTGGGTGTTGGGTATGTTGGTGGGTGGGTTTATTGGTGGATGGGTCTGTGGGTGGGTCGGTCTGTTGGTGGTGCGTCAGTTGGTGGGTCTGTTGGTTGTTGGGCCTATTGGTGGGTGGGAGCGGTGTAGGTGGTGTACATTTTGTACAACTTGAAAATAAGTTATTTTTCTAACGCTAAACAGGTTGCAAAAATAATGATTGTTGTGTTCTATCTACGCAATTTTTCTTGTACGCACCTATTGATAAGTTAATACATCTGCAGCTTCTATATTGTTATGCCAGGATACATATGGTATTTATCCTCTGTGGCAGTTAGAAACAACGCAACAGGGAAGCCTACAACATTAACAGGGAACAACAGGGAAGCCTACAACTCTGGCCCACGTTAATGATTCAGGAGATTTGAGGTTCGCCCGTAAATCAATATTCAAGTTTGTTGTGGGAATTAGATTAGAAAGTGACTGTCAAAATATGACTTGTTCATGTTTTGGTTGTGTTTATCTAAACATGTCTAACAGGATAGTTGTGTTGCTGTATGCAAGTTGGCCAATTTGGATGACTAGTCAAATTCACCTGCGGGCAGTGGGTGACAGGTGTTAATGGTTCTTTCCGGTTAAGAGACCATAAAAACAAAACAGAACTGTCACAACGGTGGGTTGTGGCGGAACCAAGGGAAGACATTTTAACAAGTACGAAAAACTGAGATTTATTTAAACAAACAAAGAACACGATATATGTACAAAATGACAAACCAGCGGAGTGAAAACATACACACAAATAACAGAGTGGAAACAGGTGCGTGTAATCAGCCACGTGAGTCTTGGGTGTGTTCAACATGACAAAGTGTTCACCTAGAGTGCCAGCACAGAATGGTGCTGTGCTGGCCAGCCCGTTACAAGAATGTTGTGAATTTTACTAGCTAGCTGAGAGCTAAGACCTCATCATATTCACAGGTTGGAAACAATCCGATGTAATGAAAGCTTTTATGCCGGGGAACTGAAAACCCTTTTTATTTAAAGCAGTGAAAGACAGTAATTAACCTAGCTCAGGAACGTAAATGTTTCTTTTCCACTTTGCTGGCTATGAGATGGTATCCAGGCACGCTTCTGACCAAAACTATTCAGCAGTTGGCTAGCATATATAGCTAGCTAGCTCAAGTAGCTGTGTTGGGAAAACATCTGGGGCAAACACATATTGGTCTATCGGCAGGTCACGTGATCTGATGGGCGGATCATGGTCAAGGCAGCTGTGGGAACTAAACGCACCAGGCTATTGGTGTCTCCCCCCAGCAAATGCTAAGCAATCACTTAAGCGACGTTTTGCAGGAGGACGACTGTGGTGTGGCTGGCGGATTGAAAGCAGCCACACACGTCTCCCTTGCACAATCCAATGGCAGGCCGGGAGCCGCGAACACTCAGGAGCACACATTGTGTGGTATGGATGTGCCGCATTAGCCTTGTGTCAGCTCCTTAACTTTAATGCCTGCGTACTGGCACGTTCAAGGTCTTTACCGTGCCGCAAACCGTCTAGCGTACCAACGGGCATTTACATTTCTTTCACGTTGGTTAGTTTGCACAGTGTTCCCCGGAACTACGCAGATTGTGTCCGTCCATTACATTTTCAAATTACCCAATCATAAAGTATAATGTGGCGTTCATTTCCATATTGCGCTATACAAAAACAACATTTAAAAATGGCCTGGCTTCCTGGCTTCAGGGCAAGCCTGGCTTCATTGCCTTGATCACGCTACCGAAATACCCAAATTCCCGATGCAGTACACTGGCACGTGAGATAATACTAGAGTAGTATTTCATCCCTCTACACAAAATAATACAAATTACATATACGTTTACTATATGTAAACTTTTGTTTTGCCCTTCAGACATGCCCTTCTGCACATCACTGTTGTAGAAAGTGGTTATACACTGTATACAAACAACATTCGTTACGCGCTACACATTTGCTTCATGTTACATAGGTAAAAGAGACTGAGTGAAAATTTGTTGAATGATGTATTCGTATCATGTATATACATTGTGAAGATGAGACCAAATGGAAACCACTTTACACGGACAAATATCTGCAGACTCCCATCAGATGACAAACAGGCTGCAAAGCGGATGGACAGTCTGATCTAATTAGTGACTCCATTAGATGGCAGTGTAGCTTTGCTCTTCCACCTGAACAGGTAGCAGTCAGGCAGCCAGGTTTGTAGACAAACACTAGAACACCACTTCCACCACAACACAACAGTAACATCCCATAATACACACCCTAATCTACCATGTGTTCTCCGTCTGGGGAGGCAAAGTTTGCCGCTTCTGACCGCCTAGGGAATCTTGACCTAAAGCATCAAGCAAAGAGGAAGATCAGAGGGAAGGTACAGTAGGGGAAACCGGAGGGGGGAATAGGAGGGGGGGGGAATAGGGGTACAGGAGGGGGATTTGGAAGGGGGAATAGGAGTGTATAGAAGAGTATTGCAAAGGATTTGAAGGGGGGTATAGTAGGGAATAGAAGGGTATATGAAGTGGGGTATAGGAGGGTATATGAAGGGGGGTTTAGAAGAGAATATAATGGTATAGTAGGTATATGAAGGGGGGTATATAAGGGTATAGGAGGGTATATGAAGATGGGGATATATAAGAGTACAAAAGGGTGTGGGAGGGTACATGAAGAGGGGTATAGGAGGGTATTCGAAGGGGGATATTAGAGGGTATATAAAGGGAGATATTGAAGGAGATAGGGGGTATAGAAGGGTATATGAGGGTATATGAATGTGGGTATGTAGGAAGGTTCTACTTTTATATATATAATTCTATATTTATTTGTGTGTATATTTGTGTCATCGGTTTTCCAGAACAGTTTTTGTTCTCTTGCTTTGCTTGTTCCGAGGATTGAATTAGTTCCTCTGTATTGTCAAAGGCCCGGGTGCCATTGATACCGCAGAGGCCTAGGGGGTTATGTATTTGCTCTGTTCACAGACCTTCCCAAATGCATTAGAATTGCCAGGTATCATGGTTGGGACCCCGGTAGACCACTTTAGAGTCAATCCCTCCACAAGACGGATGTCTTCAACACCTCTCTCCTCCGGCTTGATAGTTGGTTACGGTATGATGGGTACACCTCTCACAGGATATTGACTGCCAGTCATCAGGTTAGTGCTGACTCGAACACCTCACAAGCACCCCGACAACAGACCACACAGGCTGGCACCTGACAACACACCTCACGAGGATGGCACCCCGACAACACACCTCCCGAGGCTGGCAGCCCGACAACACACCTCCCGAGGTTGGAACCCTGACAACACACCTCCCAAGGCTGGCACTCTGACAACACACCTCCCGAGGCTGGAACCCTGACAACACACCTCACAAGGCTGGCACTCAGACCACACACCTCCCGAGGCTGGAACCCTGACAACACACCTCCCAAGGCTGGAACCCTGACAACACACCTCCCGAGGCTGGAACCCCGACAACACACCTCCCGAGGCTGGCAGCCCGACAACACACCTCCCGAGGCTGGAACCCCGACAACACACCTCCCAAGGCTGGCACTCTGACAACACACCTCCCGAGGCTGGAACCCTGACAACACACCTCACAAGGCTGGCACTCAGAC
>JACXGK010008475.1:0-22149 GCA_016801125.1 Novumbra hubbsi | reverse complement strand
ATTTTTCACTGACCCTCAGCGTTAAACAACGACAGACACACATCCGGCTATCCCATTTTTCACTGACCCTCAGCGTTAAACAACGACAGACACACATCCGGCTATCCCATTTTTCACTGACCCTCAGCGTTAAACAACGACAGACACACATCCGGCTATCCCATTTTTCACTGACCCTCAGCGTTAAACAACGACAGACACACATCCGGCTATCCCATTTTCACGGAAGCCATTTGGTGTTGTCTTTCAGATATATGCAAAGCACCTGGTGAATGCGGACCGATGCGCGCTCTTCCAGGTAGACCACAGCAACAACGAACTGTACTCGGACCTGTTCGACATCGGGGAGGAGAACGATGGAAAACCCGTCTTCAGGAAAACCAAAGAAATTAGGTGTGGGTATGGTCCTTCTGCTACCGAATGGAAGACATATTAAGGTTATGTGGAAATGACTTGATGACACAGTGTATATGCAGTGTATGTATATTAATACAATATGTAGGGCCCTCCAGAAATATTGACCAAAAGAATTGTCATTTTTATTTAATCGGCTTGATCTCAAAACTCAAAATATGAGACAAATCCAACCTTTACATTTTAATGGAGGTGAAGTTGTGGCAGAACAGAGCAACGGTTCTAAGATTCAGTAACTCTAGATTCTTTATCCTTGCTTGGATCACCTCACAGGATTTCAAATGGCCATTCCAGAAGCTTGATTCTGTTGTCAGTGAGATATCTCTGTGTGAGCTTGGAGGTATGCTATGGATAATTGGCATGCTAGAAGATTCCAATATTTAGCTTCATGAAAACAGTGGTTAGATTGGGTCTTTGACAGAGTCCATAATGCCATGTATCCTAACCAGTTCTCTGGGGAAGTAAAACAGCCCCCGACATCACATATCCACCTAAATGTGGCTGTTCTGAATTATCAACTGTCCTTTACCTAGCCCTGGGTTCTAGAAATACCTGTCCTTTACCTAGCCCTGGGTTCTAGAAATACCTGTCCTTTACCTAGCCCTGGGTTCTAGAAATACCTGTCCTTTACCTAGCCCTGGGTTCTAGAAATACCTGTCCTTCACCTAGCCCTGGGTTCTAGAAATACCTGTCCTTCACCTAGCCCTGGGTTCTAGAAATACCTGTCCTTTACCTAGCCCTGGGTTCTAGAAATACCCTTTCTTAACGTGTAAAACAGGGAACTAGAATGCCTGAACCAGAAATTCACCGGTGCAATGTGATGATATAACTCCCAGCCCTCCTCTGCTGTCTCCCAGGTTTTCCATAGAAAAGGGAATAGCAGGCCAGGTGGCTCGGACCGGGGAGGTCCTGAACATCCCAGACGCCTATGCAGACCCGCGCTTTAACAGGTGACACAACATGGCACCCCGTCATTCCCCGTCATTCCCTGGGCCATAGTTGGAAGTAGAGCACCATTAAGGAACATTTCTAGGCTACTTGACCTGAGGTTTAAACTTAAATCTATTTGTTGTATTTCTTGAGTCGACAAACACACCAGACATGACTGTCAAAGAAGTCCGGTACCAGACAAGTCATTTTCATGCCCCTTTCAAACTTCCAGAGAAGTGGACCTCTATACAGGGTACACCACGCGGAACATCCTATGCATGCCCATCGTTTCCAGGGGGACTGTAATCGGTGTGGTACAGATGGTAAACAAGCTGAGTGGAAGTGCCTTCACCAAAACAGACGAAAACAACTTCAAGATGTTTGCAGTCTTCTGTGCCCTGGCTCTTCACTGTGCCAACGTGAGTGTTTTCACCCCTCCAAAAACGGGTGTGTTACCTACAAACTATTTCTTAAATGTGGACGTAGAAATTCTCTACCAAGTCCCTTCCAATTGTGAAACATGCAAAACACGTTAAATCAGCCATTCTAAATTCAGTTAACCAACCACAACTCTGAACTGCACAGACAGCTGGTAGCTTTCAGAAGTTTATGAGACTAGACTAGATCTAGTTAGAACCCATGGGTTCTTGCCCGGAACCCTGGGGCTGACTCTCCGTGCTCTGTCTTTGGGACCGGGAGCCAAACACCCCGTCCCTCCCAGTCTCCTACACAATAAAAGATAAATCACAAGTTCCAGCCTGCCAAAGTTACTTACCTGAAGGCACACACATCAACACACTGCAAACACATGCACACTCACACACGCAAACAACCAGGGACAAGCCGCACACACACACACACACACACACACATACACACACAGCTAGAAGCTCCAGACGTGAATTACTGCTAAACATAAAATCCCCCGGCTGGGAGGATGGAGGCGTGGGTGTAGCGAGTGTTAAAATATTAACGTGGCTCATCAATTATAAAATGACAAAGTGACGCAGGCTGCTGAACAAGGGTGTCGCACAAGGGAACAGGAGGAGAGAGGAGAAGAGGAGAAAAAAGAAGGGAGGAGAAAGTAGAGGAGTTGGGGGGGGGGGTAAAAGAGGGGCAAGTAAAGCCCAGTGGAGTTACTGGGGGATGAATACAACATGAAACATAGTGAACCCTGTTTTAACTGTCTATCTGAATACAACATGAAACATAGTGAACCCTGTTTTAACTGTCTATCTGAATACAACATGAAACATAGTGAACCCTGTTTTAACTGTCTATCTGAATACAACATGAAACATAGTGAACCCTGTTTTAACTGTCTATCTGAATACAACATGAAACATAGTGAACCCTGTGTTTCCATCTCTCTGTCTGTCTGTGCCTCTGTTTGTCTCTCCTTGTCTCTGTCTGTCTGTTTGTCTGTCGGTTCCTAGATGTACCATCGGATCCGCCACTCTGAGTGTATTTATAGAGTGACCATGGAAAAGTTGTCCTACCACAGCATTTGTACATCAGAGGAGTGGAAGACCCTGACACAGTTGGACCTTCCCACCCCTCTATACAAAGAGTTAGAACTGTAAGTGTCGTAACCCCACCCCTCAATACAAAGATTTAAATGTGTGTTACAACCCTGCACCCTGTGTACAAATAATTAGGATTGTGACATAACCCTACCCCTCTACAAAGTGTTTGTACTGTGTCATAACACTAACCCTCTAAAAAGTGTTTGAACTGTGTCATATTCCTACCCCTCTACAAAGTGTTTGAACTGTGTCATAACCCTACCCCTCTACAAATTGTTCAAGCTTTGTCATAACCCTTCCCCTCTAAAAAGTGTTTGAACCCGGCCGCTCTACAAAGACAGACATTTAGAGAACTGGCTCAGCAGTGTTAGAGTCCATAAAGACAGACATTTAGAGAACTGGCTCAGCAGTGATAGAGTCCATAAAGACAGACATTTAGAGAACTGGCTCAGCAGTGTTAGAGTGCATAAAGACAGACATTTAGAGAACTGGCTCAGCAGTGTTAGAGTGCATAAAGACAGACATTTAGAGAACTGGCAGGATATGCTAAACCTGTTGTCTTCCCGCCCTCTCAGGTTTCGTTTTGACATCAGTCCGTTTGAGGAGCTGTGGCCGGCTGTGTTTGTCTACATGGTCCATAACTCCTGTGGAGAGACCAGGTATGTTTCCAAAGTTAAAACAATAGTAGGTTAATAATGTTTGTCCTGTCCCACACAGCCAGACACACAAACGTAAAAGTGGGATTTGTTTTTATATACAAAACAAAAGTGGGTTCTGGTTGGGTATGAAGGTTTAGTTAGTCTCATAATTCATGTGCCCAGTAACCATCTTTAAAGAGGCATAAAGAACGTATCGGTTCCTATTTTCTAAATTTGTTTGTACTAACTCTCTTTTTATTTGCCAGCTTTAAATGACTTTTAAGCTACAGTATTTGTATCATGTCTATGACTACTGTTTATGAACTATTGTAAATAACTTTAACCTCCCTAACAACAGACTTCTGTTCACTCTTGACTACCGTAATAGCTTTCAGATAACAGATAAGTAACAGGTGTTACTATCCCACCTGTAAACTGCCCTCCCTCCTAGCTTTGAACTGGAGAAGCTGTGCAGGTTCACTATGTCTGTGAGGAAGAACTACAGACGCGTCCCCTACCACAACTGGAAGCATGCTGTGAATGTGGCCCATTGTATGTACGCCATTCTGCAGAAGACCACAGTTGTCTTCACCGAGATAGAGGTACGTGTAGTCTTCCCCGGGATAGAGGTACGTGTAGTCTTCCCCGGGATAGAGGTACGTCTGGTCTTCTCCGGGATAGAGGTACGTGTGGTCTTCCCCGGGATAGAGGTACGTGTAGTATTCCCCGGGATAGAGGTACGTCTGGTCTTCCCCGGGATAGAGGTACGTCTAGTCTTCCCCGGGATAGAGGTACGTCTAGTCTTCCCCGGGATAGAGGTACGTCTAGTCTTCACCGAGATAGAGGTGCGTCTAGTCCTCCCCGGGATAGAGGTATGTGTAGCCTCCCCCGGGATAGAGGTACGTGTAGCCTCCCCCGGGATAGAGGTACGTGTAGCCTTCCCCGGGATAGAGGTACGTCTGGTCTTCCCCGGGATAGAGGTACGTGTAGTCTTCCCCGGGATAGAGGTGCGTCTAGTCTTCCCCGGGATAGAGGTACGTGTAGTATTCACCAATATAGAGGTAAGTCTTTCCCGAGATAGTGGTACGTCTAGGCTTCACCGAGACAGAGGTACGCCTAGTCTTTACCGAGATTGAGGTACATCTTTACTGAGATAGATGTGTGGTGCATCTTGTCTTCACCGATTGTGACTGTCAGTCAGTCTATCAGTTTGTGAAATGCACAGTCTTTCACTAGTACCAAATGGATCAGAATATCATGGTCAATTTGAATTGATGACAATGTTGTTTTTGCAAGAATGAAGTCATAATTTTATGCTGATGAATGGAATTCTGTCAGTTCCATTTTACATCAGTGTTTCGAATCCTGTTAGAGACAATCCAAGTGAACAATGTGTCCTTTTATCTCTCTCCCATGTCCTCTATCCTCCATCCTCTGTGTCTCTATTTTCTCCCATGTCCTCTATCCTCCATCCTCTGTGTCTCTATTTTCTCCCATGTCCTCTATCCTCCATCCTCTGTGTCTCTTTATCTCTCTCCCATGTCCTCTATCCTCCATCCTCTGTGTCTCTTTATCTCTCTCCCATGTCCTCTATCCTCCATCCTCTGTGTCTCTATTTTCTCCCATGTCCTCTATACTCCATCCTCTGTGTCTCTTTATCTCTCTCCCATGTCCTCTCTCCTCCCTCTTCTCCCTGCCTCACCCCTGTGTGTAGAAGAAGGGCCTGTTGATAGCGTGTCTGTGCCATGACCTGGACCACCGAGGATACAGTAACACCTACCTTCAGAAGTTTGACCATCCCCTGGCTGCCCTGTACAGCACCTCCACCATGGAGCAACACCACTTCTCCCAGACCGTGTCTATTCTGCAGGTAGGGCCTCCTCACACACTCACACACACACTCACACACACTCTCACACACAGTCACACACACACTCACACACACTCTCACACACACAGTCACACACACAGTCACACACACTCACTCACACACATTCACACACTCACTCACACACACACACACTCACACACACATTTACACACACACACATTCACACTCATTTCTTTTACTGTATTCATGCAGACTTTTTTGAAAGAACGATTTCCATAAAAAAAAAAAAAGTTAAACTTAAACCTTATTTCTTATCTTTTCAACTCAAACCTTATTCCCAAGCCTAATAAAGCAATGCGTGTAAGTAAATATCGGCAAAATGTCAATGTGCTTTGGTAAAGATTCTCAGAGTCTCTGGAACTCATTTGGAGGGATGGAACACAATGGTGTTTTGATGATGATGGTGGAGAGAGGTGTCCAACATCTTGATCCAAAATCAAGGTCAACTGGGTCTGCAGAGAATTTTTTTATTCAACTGTACTCTAAATCCAACCTGAATCCAGCTGTACCCCTAAATCCAACCTGAATTCAACTGTACCTCTAAATCCAACCTGAATTCACCTGTACCCCTAAATCCAACCTGAATTCAACTGTACCCCTAAATCCCACCTGAATCCAGTTGTACCCCTAAATCCAACCTGAATCCAGCTGCCCCCCTTAAATCCAACCTGAATCCAGCTGTACCCCTAAATCCAACCTGAATCCAGCTGTACCCCTAAATCCAACCTGAATCCAACTGTACACCGAAATCCAACCTGAATCCAACTGTACCAAAAAATCCCCAATAAACCTCGAAATCCAATACATTCAAAGTGGCCTTCACTTTAAGTTGACCTTGACTCTGCCAAGCAAGCTGAACTGTCCCCAAGGTCAAAGGTCATTACTCTCCAGATGTACCCATTCCCCATTCCCATCTGAGCCTAGCTGAGATGAACGCCTCATAAGCAGAGCTTTTGCTTTTTTATTGATCTCTTTGTTTCCAATAGCTGGAAGGGCACAATATTTTCTCCAACCTGACTTCCAGCGAATACGAGCAGGTGCTGGAGATAATACGCAAGGCCATCATCGCCACAGACCTGGCCCTCTACTTCGGTAACCGGAAACATCTGGCAGAGCTGTTGAGCACTGGAGCACTGGACCTCGGTAACCACCAACACAGGTATGCAGTTACACGCACAAACAAAAAACATTTTACAATACTTAAGGATCCTAAAAACCTGAAACTTAACTTTCCCCCCCAGTCCTAACACTAATGGGAAACCGCAGAAATAATAGTTTTAGCATATCTTCTTATCCAGACAACCCGCGATTAGGGTTAACGGTCTTGTATAAGGGTAGAATAACCGATTTTTACCCTCTTCATTTTTGAGATTCCATCTAAAAAAGTTGTTTTACTGGTCAGATGCTCTAGGCTTTAGGCGGTTTGCCCATCCCTGCCATGGTAGTAGAACATGTGCGCCCATGCTGTAAACACTCAACACGCAGAATCACTGGACCAATGTTATGTAGAACTATTTACACGACAGAACTGAGCTGAGCCAAATCAGACCAAGTGAATATTTTGTATATGTATTGTTTTGATGTGTTAAAAATAATCATAATAGAGCCGTGCAGAAAAGGAAAGATGGACACGATGAGTATTGGCTTCAAGTAGAAGTTATGGTTTGGGACAGCGGTTAAAGAGGGATGAAGTCAGCTGACATTTGCTCTCATTCTGCTGCAAGAACAAATAAATCATGGACAAATGAGAGAAAACAAAACTTTTATTTCCCCAGGGACCGTGTCATAGGTCTGATGATGACCGCCTGTGACCTGTGTTCTGTCACCAAGCCCTGGACAATCACACGACTCACGGCCAATGACATCTATGCTGAGTTTTGGGCTGAGGTGCAGTGTTTTGACTTGCTGTAAATGTGCTACTGCTGTGCTATAAAGTGGTGATTATTCCTTTGGACAGTTAATTCTTACCAAATGTCGTGATTCTCTCCCCTCCCTGCCTCTCCTTTGTTCTCCTGTCCTTTCCTCAACCTCCTCTCTCGTCTCTTCTCCCCAACTCTCCTTTGTTCTCCTGTCCTTTCCTCAACCTCCTCTCTCGTCTCATCTCCCCCCCTCTCCTTTGTTCTCCTGTCCTTTCCTCAACCTCCTCTCTCGTCTCTTCTCCCCACCTCTCCTTTGTTCTCCTGTCCTTTCCTCAACCTCCTCTCTTGTCTCCAGGGTGATGAGATGAAAAAGATTGGTATCCAGCCCATCCCTATGATGGACAGGGATAAGAAAGATGAGGTACCTCAAGGGCAGGTATAAAATACACCCCCACTTCATAAACTCCCCAAAATACACCCCCACTTCATAGACTCCCCAAAATACACCCCCACTTCATAGACTCCCCAAAATACACCCCCACTTCATAGACAACCCAAAATACACCCCTACTTAATAGACACCCGAAAATACACCCCCACTTCATAGACACCCCAAAGTTTAAACTAATTCATGCTGTTCTCTAGGTGGGATTCTACAATGCTGTGGCTGTACCCTGTTATACCACCCTATCAGACCTCTTCCCACCTTCCACTCCTCTACTACACGCCTGCAAGTGAGTAACTTACACTAAACACAACTATTACATATATTAAACACTGTCTATTACACATACCAAACACTGTCTATTACATCTAACAATCACTGTCTAATACACATACCAAACACTGTCTATTACATCTAACAATCACTGTCTATTACATATAACAAACGCCATCTATTACACATAATTAACATGGTCTATTACATATAATAAATAAAATCTATCACAAACACTAAACACCATCTATTACATATAATAAACACCATCACGGTTATTTCATCTTGTAAACATAGTTAATGTATGGTTTGACCTTTCAGCAGGGAGGAGATTTTTCAAATGGATGATTATGTGACTGGAGAAGCTCTTTACCCTTGACCTTAAACCCTAACACCATAACCGAACGTTAACCCCTGAGCCTAAAATAGTGTTTATCCTTGTAGGAACTGGCTAAATGTCCCTAAAAACATTTTACTCTCCTTGCAGGTTTTTTTGTGACCACTAGGAAAGTAACATATACATGCATCCACAAACACACCGAATGAATGTATTGTGCTCTTCTATCCACAGGGAGAACCTCTGCCAGTGGGAGAAGATAGTGAGCGGAGACGAGGAGGACATCGGAGTGAGGGGAGTATGGGCCCCACCTGAGCCTGTGGACCCCAGGGTCCAGGCCAGCGCTGAGGGACCTGCTAATCCTGACTCCGGCCCCGTGAAGGTGGAGAACTGACTGGCAGGGACGCCGCTTCACGCCCTCACCACCATAGGAGCTGGTACACCATCGACCGTCAGCTGCCCTCAACTGGGACTACTTCCTGTCTGGACTGCCTTTGCAAGCGCATCACTTCCCTCTGCAACAGGAAAGTGGTCGGTTGATTGACCGACGATGGGATTCTTTAAGAAACGCGTGGTTACCTTATTGGGGGATGTGAGTGACGGACACATGGACTGCAAGGCGGTGTTTATGAAACACGGAACTGAAGCAAACAGGCAGAAACAGGGAGGAACTACCTGGACTTGGTCCAGTAAGAAAAAAATGTTTATTGTTATTTTTGTTGCAAAATGTTTTTCCAAGTTTTGCTCTAGTATGCACTGATGAAGGCAGCCCGTGGAGGGGTGGGGCATCGCCCCCGGTAACATGATCCCCTCCAATGGGAAGCCATTCAGATTTTTCTTCGAACGGATGTGTATGTTTGTGTTTTTCTTTTTTCATGTTCTTGTTCAAAAATAGACTTTTATGTAAGTTAGAAATTTGAATTTCAGCTGGTTCGTCTTATGTTCTGGTCTTGTAATTATAGAGGCCTTAGTCAACACTCTCAAAGCCTTTGTAAAAGGTTAGAGGTGTGAAATCTTGACTGTTTTATTTCCCCGTCTTTTAGACTTTGTGAATGTGTCTAAAATGGCCCCTTCTTGCCCATGTAGTGTGTTACTTCAGACCGGAACCTCTGGGAGTCTTTGGGAACCCTTACAGAACCCCCTCGTCCTTGGTCAAATGTACTGTTCTAAATAGGGAACAGGCTATCATTTGAGACGCAGCCTATTGAAGTGGTACTGTTTCTTGGCCTGCTGTGTTAGACTGATCGCACGCAAAACAAGAGCGCATGCTGTCACACAGAACACCATCTTGTCAGACAGACTCAAGAATGTTTCATACGATGTTCTAAATAATTTCTGTCACTTTGAGCAAAACAATGTTTTTGCAGTACTTGAATGAATACATACAGAACATACACATAGCCCATTCTATTCTGGTCTATTCTGAGCATGATTCCCCACCCCAGAGCGCAGTGTGCAAAGCACAGACACGTCAGGACCAGGTGTGACCCGTAGGGCGGAGATCATTGAAAAAGCCGTGTCTCGTGGATCACAATGAAAATAATGCAGATGTGCAACCCCGACAAACCACGCAGACCAAAGCGATCACAAAAAATATTGAAACATATTCAACCAGTTTTGCATTCCACCACTAGCCCCTTGTGTTGTTATGCAGAATCATGCTCCTGCATAAGTCAGACTTTTCACTATCTGGTGGTAACTGAACCCAGAATCTTGGGCAATCAGTTTTCACGTGGAGCAAGAACTTGGGGCAACCAGTCTTTACTTGAACCCAGTGTCTTGGGCAGTGAGTGTTTCATAGAACCCAGCTGCATTATCAGTTATTTATGTTTTAGAATCCAGAATCATGGACAGGCAGTCTCTTAGGTTCTAGAACCAGGAAGCTTGAGCGGTCATGGACATATGTCCTAGACCCCAGAACCTGGGCAATCAGTCTTTACTAGAAATCCAAACCTTCGGCAATCAATAAAAAATGTTACTCTACTTTTAGGCTGGGATTCAATTCAATTGCTACTTTTTGACCATGTACCTGGTCAAGCCACTTTTCCTGCCTCCACCAAGACTGTATTCATGGTAAATATGTACATGTCTTGGGTGCTGTGATGTGGAACTCCCATAGCCCAGATTGAATCTTTCCTCTAGTCCCATATCAGTTTGTGCTGTCGTGCCGAGGTCGTCCCATGGGACACTTATTACCTGCACTGCATTTATCAGGGACTTCAAATAAAAAGCTACATCTAGGGCATTTGCTTGTCCCTAAGAAAAACAAATACACATCAACAGCATGATGAGCAGGCCAGACATAGCATACATTAGAAATACTTTCACAATTTCAATGTCCTCAACCATCCTCAATATGTCTTAAGCCATCATCAATATGTCGTCACCCATCATCAATATTTCTTCACCCATCATCAATATGTAGTAACCCATCATCAGAATGTCTTCATCCATCATCAGTATGTCTTTAACCCTAATCAATATGTCTCCACCCATCATCAACATTTCTTAACCCATCATCAATATGTCTTAACCCATCATCAATATTTCTTTACCCATCACCAATATGTCTTCAACCATCGTCACTATGTCGTTATCCATAACCTATATATCTAAACCCATTATTAATATGTCTTTAACCATCATCAATGTCTTCACCCATCATCAATATGTTTCAACCCATCATCAATATATGTCTTTACACAACATCAATATTTTTTTACCCATTATGTCAAACCCACATGTGTATTTGTGTGCGTGTATGTGTGTAGCAGGAAAAATAGGCCCCCTGTATTTGACATAAACTAATTTAGCATTTGAAAAAAACACATATTATAGACTTATTATATACCTCAATTAGGTGATTAAAAATATTATATACCTCAATTAGCTGAGATGGACAGTAATGTCATTGGATAGTTTTGTTACCATTTCCATTTTTATTCATTAACAGATAAATACTAGACATCCAGTTAATGTCAAGATGCCACTTTTTTAAATCACTGTTTAATATTGAGAATCTTTGAGGCTCTCACCACCACTGTCACCACTAATACCACCATCATCCCACTGTCACCAGTAATACCACCATCATCTCAATGTCACCACTAATACCACTATCATCCCACTATCACCAGTAATACGATCATCACCCACTATCACCACTTATACCCCCATCATCCCACTGTCACCACTAATACCACCACCATCTCAATGTCACCACTAATACCACCATCATCCCACTATCACCAGTAATACGATCATCACCCACTATCACCACTTATGACCCCATCATCCCACTATCACCAATAATACCACAACCACCCTCATCCAACCATCATCCGACCTCTACCACCAGCCTCATCCAACAATTATCTGACCTCTACCACCACCCTCATCCCACCACCACCCACATCACACCTTTATCTGATCGCTACTATCCTCATCCCAACATTATCTGATCTCTACCACCCTCATCCCATCATTATCCAATCTCTACCACCTTTATCCCACCATTATCTGACCTCAACCACAACCCTCATCCCACCATTATGTGACCTCTTCCACCCGCATCCCACCAGTATCTGACCTCTACCACCACCAACACCCTCATCCCACCATTATCTAACCTCTACCACCATCATCCCACCATTATCTAACCTCTACCACCCTCATCCCACCATTATCTAACCTCTTCCACCCTCATCCCACCAGTATCTGACCTCTACCACCACCAACACCCTCATCCCACCATTATCTAACCTCTACCACCCTCATCCCACCATTATCTAACCTCTACCACCCTCATCCCATCATTATCTGACCTTCCCCATCATCATCTAACCACTACTACCACCATCTGACCTCTACTACCACCATCATCCCACCAACATGATCATCCTGCCACACCTGTCATTGTACCACCAACAACAACAAAATCATCCTACCACTTTAATTCTACCACCACAATTTTCTAACTTTACCTCTGTGGATTTGCGATGAGACGGCAATGAGACGGTACTAAAAGGACTACTTTTTTTTTTTAAACCCATAGACGCCAAGAGGTCTGTTCAATAAAGACAATTTTATAGAACAACGTACAAACATTATGTAAGAAAAATACACACATGGAATTAGCTAAAGGTCTTCGAGAGTACACGTCATAATATGTTGGTTTTGCAGGACATCTTGACATTAGGTTCTGGATTCAGTCCAGTTGCAGGTTGTATGCACTGTGACTCTTTGAGCCAATCTTACCACAATCGCCTAGATCTAACCCTAACCTTCACCTCTCCCACAGTCTTTAGCCACTTCTCTGTAAAAAATTGAATCTCATGGTAATACTGAACTGCTTTCTAATGTACTTATGGACATAGTGTAAAAATACTACAGACCCAAAGGTGTAACTGAATGTATATTGTAGTGAATGTGACGATGAATCTTTGTGTTGCCTGTGGTCTGTTGGTATTATATAGCCTGGCCTCAGATCCTTTGGCAGTCGTGCTGTCTGGTCTCCTTTATCTAGCCCCGTGCTTCCATTGTCACGCTAGCGCAAACCCACGTGAGACCGAATGCAATTGGGTCTCGATGCCGTCCGTGTCCTGCAATCCGCTGCATTTTAGCATGACCATCCGCCCATTAGGCTTTAGCCTTTTGGGGGCCCTGAGCTGAATTTGTTTTTGGACCCCCTCCCCTAGCGGTTCATAACAGTACGGGACCACCTAGTGCCCGTCGCTTAAGTTTGGAATCAGCCTTGCCGACACGGTGTCACTTAGTTGGCTGGAGCACCGACAGTTCTGGCACAGTGCTAGCTGCGCTAGTTCGTAACCCGGGCCGAAAACTAGAAACAATAGAATAGAAATGTTTGAAAGCTTACTGTTTGCCAATGGCGGAGTTCACTCCCAGTGAAATGTCGGTAGTACGTCCCAATGCAAATACGAGATCTCCTCAATGTATTTTCATTTCGAATTAGGTTTAGGTTCGAAATTGATTGTGAAGCGAAAGCGGAGTGCCCCATGATATGATGTTTCATATATACAGTACAACACAGCCATATGTGCTATGTGTCGGCAATGCTTACATGCTAGAATTGAATTAGGACAAAGTATGCTGTTTGCTTTGAATGGTGCTATCTTACAATGGCAGTCATGCACTTTCTGACTTCGAGCGCGTGTGTGTGTCTGTGTGTGCGCATAATGAAGTGGGTGTATGATTATGTGAATGGGTGCACGTGAATGGGTGCACGTGTCTGGGGTGGATGGGTTTTTGACTGCGCCGCCCACACACTCCATCCCCGAAACATTTAAATTAACTTATATTTTTTATACAAAGGAAACAATTAAAATGTTGGCCTTTTTCTTTTGTACAAGATGAACATGACAACAAAATAAAGTTATAATAACTGTTATGACAATGATTATAGACATGCTATAACCGTTGTAAGAATGGTCTATGCACGGTATTAACTGTTACATAAATGGTCTAGACATAACTGTTATATGGTCCATACATATTCTAACGGTTATATAAATGAGTAAGGCATGTTATAACTGTTATATGAAGGATCTATACATGTTATATCTGAGGAATGTCTCAGCTGTAAATGTAATAGAGCCGAAACAATGAGGAGTTTTATTAAATAGTCCTGAAAACACCAACGGCATTTGTGTGCGCTTTTAAGACTTTCACAGTAGCCATCCATACTGCATGTTTTCGCTACTACAAGCATAATATATGACTGAATAACAAGCACGTTACTGATCCGTAGTGTCACGGTTGTAGTGTGGAGTCGAACCATACGCAGACATTTTAGTATAAAGAAAAGGTGAATTTATTCCAATAACACACTAAAGACAAAGACTACAGGAACTGTAAACGGTAAAAGTAAAGGTGCTGTATAAATACAGCAAACAGAACTAAAACTCAATACAAAGAACGTGCAGCGTATCCACATGAGAATTGGAAATAAACGAAGGACAAACCGTGAAGTAGTGACATCAAACACAAACAATAAACCACACCGTGTGTGGCTGCAAAACTAACCTAAGTAGGCTCCCCAATCAGAGTCAACTGAATGCAGCTGCTCTGACTGGGGAGCCCACAATGGCATGGAGATGGCTAGAGGCCTCTCCATGTGCCATGCCCTGAATGGGAGCCCCAAAGCACAGAGATGGCTTGGGGCCCGCATCCAGGACATGACACGTAGGGCATGTAGTTGAGGCTACATAGTAAAAATCCGCAAAGATCGCCAGTCTATCGGCCATTAATAGTCTAGCGTTTTTCAAAAATACTTTATACTTGGAATATTTCCTCTGGTTGGAGTATATTCAAATACGATTATTCTAATTATTACGTTTTTTGGGGTCACATAATGTTATAAAATATTAAAATATAATAATCATAAATATATATTAAAATCATTTTATAAAATATGTATATAACACATCAAATAGGCATACCTATGCATTTGAAACCAGATTTTAAGCACGATAATCACCGGTTAATTTTTAGAGCTGTTAGTATTTTCATGTTTAGCCTGTTTTATATGATATATTATAGCCTATGCACTGCTCCAAAAAATAAATGAACAATTAAATCAGACATCGGGTCTCGGTGCAGGAAATATATTAAAGACCCAAATCTTTCATATCCAAATATTGAGAACAGTATGACGTAACAACCGTCAATGTGACCGATTGATGGCTCACACCGAAACGCAAATCAGAGTAAAATAGTATTAAATAATGGAAATCAAAGGCTGTCCCAATTTCAAGGCAACTCATAATGTGACATAGTGTGTATGGCAAGGTGACATTGATTCACAATCGCTAATGCTTCCTATCTGGACAGATTAACATCCCTGAAGTTTAATAGACTTGGTTTTATACTGTGTTGATTACCTAATCCCTTTATTTTCTTGAGCAGTGTACATTGTTTAAAACCATTGTTTAGCAGACGCTGTCGTTATAATGCCATTGGTGCATTGATGTTGCAGACAGCAACCATATTCAGAAAGTAGGTAAAGACTCAAATCTGTTAATAAAAAAAATACAAAGGTTCAGTCCAACAACAAAAACACTTTCGCAATGGAGGTTCTTTGTGAAGACAACAGAACGAAATCTAACCGACGCACGGATTACTTCCGCCACCGTGTGTTGACTCCGGGTATCCCCTGACAACCGACCGCTTGTGGGACACGTCTTTATGTCTGTCGGCGGTAAGTAGTTACTACTTTCACAGTAATGTTGGTGGTACTGAATGTATTTCCACCGGAATACATAACTCATATCGTGTTGAAAGTGCAGGCTAATAAATTAATTTATTCACGCAATTGACGCTTCGCCTTCAGTACAGTACACCACAAAGTTGTCCAAGAGATTATTATCATGTTTTAAAATGTATACTTAACCCTAACACATTTTATCGTACTGACACATAACCATACAGCTAATTAATACGTTCCGTCCTTTGGGTATTAAGTAGATGTTCCATAAGCTGAGACGTTAGATAACCTAAATAGGTCGTACTATTTAAATGCACTTGCTTATTGATAATACCACACGGAAGTTTCTCTCCGACCTCACCAGGAAATGTCTGCCAAGGCAAATACACTCAGCAAGCCTCACATGCCCCGCCAGAAGCTGCAGGAGCTCCTCCTGGGGACTGAGGAGGCCCAGAAGGCGGACATCCTCACTTATAGTCGTGGTCACCTGAGCCCCAACGCCCTGGCCGAGACCCACCGCAGAAAGACAGAACAGCCGATCTGGAAGATGTCAGAGGTAACCCTAACCATAACCCTAACCATAACCCTAACCCTAACCATAACTCTAACTCTAACCCTAACCCTAACCCTAACTATAACCCTAACCATAACCCTAACCATAAATCTAACCATAACCCTAACCATAACTCTAACCAGAACGCTAACCAGAACGCTAACCAGAACCCTAACCATAACCCCAACCATAACCCCAACCATAACCCCAACCATAACCCTAACCATAACCCTAACAAAACCTAACCATAACCCTAAACATAACTCTAACCATAACCCTAACAAAACCTAACCATAACCCTAAACATAACCATAACCCTAACCCTAACCTTAACCATAACCTGAACCATAACCCTAACCATAACTCTTACCATAACCCTAACAAAACCTAACCATAAACCTTACCATAACCCTAACCATAACCATAATCCTAACCATAACCCTAACAAAACCTAACCATAACCCTAAACATAACCATAACCCTAACCTTAACCTTAACCTTAACCATAACCATTACTCTAACAATAACCCAGGCCAACTCTCTAGGAATATGGTCCCAAGAGTACAACAACATAAAAGGCTAACACTACATTGATTATGTCACTTCCAGCACAGGGAGGTGGAGGACGAAGGCCTTCAGAGAGGAACCCAGAAGATGGCCACTAACACCGGGACAATGAAGGAGGCCATGTTTGATTTTGTCGTTGCCAAAGGACTCAAACCTAATGTCCCGAATCCCGGGCAGCACCAGAGCCGGCCCAGCTCCCTGAGGAGAATGCCACAAGGGGAAAAGTGGGGAGGAGAAGATAGGAGGAGCGAACTAATTACTGGTCTGGTTCTGGATCCGTCTGAGCTCTTCTTGGTCCATCCCAGGAGACCCACACAGACTAAACCCAAAGCAAATGCTGAGCAGGTGAGGAAGGACAGGTACAGGCACATTTAATAGTAATGCAGTTATATTTTTAATATATACGTGTGAAGACGGTCCATCTGCGCCCCTGACAATCTATATTCCAAAACATAGTTTGAGCTGCAATTGGCTCATTTTCTTTTTGTCAGAACAGCTATGACTAGATTTGTAACTAATACTCGTCCAAATATACAATAATATTTAGTTAGATTTAGAGAGAGATGTCGGTGCTGATGGTGTATACTTTCGGAAAACCTATGTGTATAGACTGGTACACTGGAATAAAAGAAAACTGAACATTACAAGTTTTTTCTGCGCGATTCTTTTGATAATAAAACGTGTAAAACGTAATCATAGTATTGTTGCATTAAAGAACATACATAAATAATGTATTGTTCAACTGATATCAGAGAAACGTAGGCTAAGTTGACAACAAAGTGAACGGCAAACTACTCCAGACAAGCAAGCGAATCGCAGCAACCAAAAATACTTCCGCATTCATGCGAAGCGGAGGGACAGTTTTTGGCAGGAGGACAGTTTTCGGCAGGGGGACAGTTTTTGACAGGGGACAGTTTTCGGCAGGGGGACAGTTTTTGGCACAACACCGGCATTTCTCTGCTCTTGGTGGTTTCACAGACGATGCGAAGTACATTCAGTAACGCTATTAGCATTAGGTTTACTACTCTAACAACAGTGTGTACTTCCGTCGGATTGGTGTACTTATGTATATTTTGGATGGGGTGTTGTTGTCAAATTGGTTGTAGTTTTTTAAACAGTACCAAGACCAGTGTGGTAGATGTGCTCGATGGAAAATGAGCTACTTTGTGTATGAATCCTGCAGCAACACAGGTACTGGTTCACCCAGTCTTACCTGGGCGGACTGACCAAGAGAGACCAGCTGAAGAAGATGAGGCTGTTTGACAGGCAGGTTTTGGGCACGCCGGACCTCCAAGACAAGAACTGCTTGAGAGGAAGCAGGGCGGCAGAGAAGTCCGGGAGGAAACTAGAACAGGTGTGGCTGTATTGTGTCGGTTGTTTGCATTATATTTACGGGTTTACAAGTGGAATATGAACACATTAATTCTGATCACACCAGTTTTTTTATTGAGCCGTTTTTGTTTTTGTATTTCAGTAATCTGTCAGACATTATTCATTCGTGAGGTATTGTTTGTTTTGGGACGCTTTAATGAATCTTTCTGTCTGTTAGTATCTACCACGTTTAAATCTAGACCCTAGGCTTGTTTTACTTTAGCGATGTCCTAATGGTACCTCCGCTTGATACTATTAAAATAAAACTAATAAAACTCCGGCTCTCCGGGCGTCATTACAGTGATAATATGTGTATTACTTTTTTCAGAACATTTACTGAAAGGTCTTGTCAAACCAATATATATATATATATGTATATATATATATATATATATTTTAAATATGTTTATTTTATTTTTCTCATGTATGGACAACCATGTTGCAATTAAATACAGCCCCAATGTTTACAGCCAGGCGCAATTAAATACAGCACCAATGTTTATATCCAGGCGCAATTAAATACAGCACCAATGTTTACAGCCAGGCAACATTAAATACAGCACCAACGTTTACAGTCAGCTGCAATTAAATACAGCACCATTATTTACAGCCAGGCGCAATTAAATACAGCACCAACATTTACAGCCAGGTGCAATTAAATACAGCACCAATGTTTACAGCCGGGAAACAATTGCAAACATTTCAGAAGTGCATTGTGTCATTTGTCTTGTTCACCAGGAGCTGGAGAAACTGTCGAACCTGAGCTCAACAAGTAGAGAACGTCTAAGGGTGGTCAGTGATGTCTTCAGTGACGTCTGCGAAGGCTCGTCAGTATTTGGAGACATCCTCAGGGAAATCAAGGTTGTTACTTTTCCTCTCTCTTGTTGATAGTATCCGTTATAATGGGAATGTAACATTAACAAACCTTTCTGACTTCTTTACTTGGTTTTCACAAGTTGTTTGTGTTCCAACTACGTCAAAGGCGCTTTGTCCTCTCACACAGTTCACAACCAAAAGGAGGAAGAGTAGAGAGATGCTTTTTGATGGGACATTCATCGGTTTGATCCCTAAAACGATGTTGTACTTGTGGGCCTTCTGCTAAGAGTGAATACATTTAGGACTAGAAGAGAACGTTCCCCGAGACGGCATATGTCTCCAAACCCCACATTCATTCCAAATTCTTTCATACTGCAAAGCTTACATTTTCCGAATCAAGGCCTTGAGGTTTCTGCCTTCTTTTCAGACTGATTATGATCTGTACCTGAACTCTCTTCTGGATTCAGAGACATCACCCGACAACACGGTAAACATTTAAATAAGCACACACATTCTTAAGTTCCTTTTTAATGTATTGCTCCATTTTATTTAGATCCTCAGCCGATCATCATTTCACTAAAACGCATATGGCCAGTTTGTCTGACAGCTGTTTGCTAATCCTGTTAGCTTATCGTTGGCTACTGTAACCCTTTAATACAACGTTTACCACTTAAATTCAAACCTTAAAGCCCGACCCCCCCCCCCCCAAAAAGCATAATTTTTAATTGTTCCTTTGATCAGTAACTGATTTGGACCCGGGACAACAAGTTCATAATCAGAACCAACAAATGTGCCATAGTCTGGACCGCATGAGACATACCTCTATTCTCTAGGTGGTCATTTGTGTTCAGTCTCACCTGGATGCTCTGGGCATCTCAGGGGCAGAGGGTCTGGAGGAAGCTGGGAACGAGGTGTCCAGGCTGGAGGAGGTGGCACGCAGGGCCCTGGGAGAAAATGACCGGTATGGAGGTGGATGGATCTCTGACAGAATGGATACATACGTGTGTATACTGTATATGGCATATTTCGGATGTATATTGTGTTGTGTAATTTGATGTAAAATTGAGTAATCCCTTTGTTGATTTGTACTTGTTTTTGTCAGGCTACACGTATAACCACACATGCATTCCAATAAACTAACTTCCTGGTCTTGAGTGGATGTGTAGTGTTTCCAATGATCCTCCGCTCAGAGGAATTAAAGGTTTGTGTTCTGATCTCCTTCAAATCTCTGTTTCCCCCAGAGTCCGGAATGAGTTTCAGGATGCAAGGGACAGATTCATGGAGATCTCAGATAATAAAAGTTTGTTGTTTTTTTTCTTCATTGATGGGATTGCTGTCTTCTGACATGAAATTAACGGTCATTATTTTATCACAGATCATGATATCTGATTTTCTGTATTGAATACAGGGCTCCACGAGGAGGCCTTACGGCCAGATCTAATGCAGCCAGGAGAGGGCGCTGTCTCCTTTATAGACATGGTTCAGCATAAGAGGCTTCAGGTCTGGAACATAAGATTACCATATGTATAAACGGTGTATAATACATATTCAATACTATCCATAAAATAATCAATTGTAAAATAATGGGACAGTATAACAAGGGTATGACATCACATCATACCTGTGTTATTTAAGAGAGTTGGAAACCCATTTATAAAAGCAATAAAACATCTCTGGGTTTGTGATATATTGACTATATACAATGGCTGAGCGCAGTGTCTAAGAACAGCTCTTAACAGTGGTATATTGTCCATGTAGCACACCACCTTATTGGTGCCTTATTGCTTACATATACCACAGCTATCAGCAAATCAGCATTCAGGATTTTAACATCCTAGTTTACTATATAAACCATGTGATGTTAATTATCAGGTGTGGAAGGTGTGGGGAGAAGTACAGCAGTTGCAGAAGGAGATCAAGGAGAAGATGGTGTCCGTTGTCATTACAGGAGCTACCGAGAGGAGTATCAGAGAGTCCAAGGTTACTATACACACACATACACAATAATATAACACCAAGTCAATTCAACTTCAGGGATATCAATTGCATAATCGATTGTGAATCAATGTCATCTGTTTTGGTGCAAATAAGTGACAACAGGTGCACTGGTGCAGAGGCAACCGCAAGACAACTCCCAAAAAGGGAATGGTTTTGCAGGGGGTGGCCACAGACGATTGCTCTCTCCTTATCCTTCCTGACTGATTCTTCTGTAGTGTTGCGTTTTGCTGGTGTCCTTGTTACTACTGGTAGCATGAGGTGGTACCAGCAGCTCATTTAGGTTGCACAGGTAATCCAGCTCCTCCAGGAGCTGACAACAGATGGTGAATCTCTTACTCAGACATACTACCTCATGTCTGTTAGTCCTAATAATATATCAACTTGATTAACCAAATTCAAGACTTGATTAAACAAATACATTTCTTTATTAATCCAATTTATTTAACAGTCAATATAATTTTGTGAAAATGTATATCTAGATAACGTCAAGCTTGTACAGTAACCCTGTAAACATGTTGGATGGATTGGCAGGGTTTCTTAAGGGTTGTGTTATTATTTGTTAATAAGTAGTTTCTGATGATATTTTAGAGCATTTATGTAAAGAAATACTGACACTTTTGAAGCTTTCACAAGCGTTGTATTTACTCTTCATTGTATGTGTCGGCTTGGTGGGTGAAACACTTCTGTTCTATGACCTTTTTCAAAAGAGCTCTCCCTGCCAGAGAAGATTTAGCAGCATAGATGTTTACTCACACCATAGAATCACATTATCTTGAGGACTCACACATGCACGTTGGATGGACTATGTTTTGCTTTTCTCCACGTATTTTATGGTCTGCATATCCTTTACACAGCTTATCAACAGTCATGTAACTTCAGACAGGATTGAACCCAACATGTTTGTGTGTGTTTAGGTTTCTGCGTGTGTGTGTTTTTCCTTCTGCAGGGGGAGATTATAAGACTGCAGGCCTCCAATGAACGCCTCAGAAATACCAACACGGCAAGAACACATTGATTACTTTGATATTTAACTCTTAACCTCTAAAGTACATACCATTGATTGTCTGTTGCTCTATACCTAATCAATAATCAGTCTGTTATTAAACAAAAAACAGATTTGAATTCAATTCAATTCAGCTTTATTAGCATGACAGTTACAACAACCATATTGCCAAAGCTAGAGGTACAATAGTAATAATAATAATGACAGGAAAATGAATACAACCATGTGGCCACTAACAGCAGATAGCCACACAGTAACAACAGTAATGAGTCCCTAGGGCGACAGAGGTCCGTAGTGGTGAGTCCC
>JACXGK010008474.1:0-22359 GCA_016801125.1 Novumbra hubbsi | reverse complement strand
GGCAGGACACGGGAGACTGACCCTGGGGGCAGGACACGGGAGACTGACCCTGGGGGCAGGACACGGGAGACTGACCCTGGGGGCAGGACACGGGAGACTGACCCTGGGGGCAGGACACGGGAGACTGACCCTGGGGGCAGGACACGGGAGACTGACCCTGGGGGCAGGACACGGGAGACTGACCCGTGTGGCTGAAGCCCGGAATGTGTCTCCGGGCTGGAGCCGGAACGACCATGGTCTGACGTGGGGCAGGTGCTGGAACGTGGGCCCGTCGTGGAGCTTGTGCTGGGACGAGGGCCGGACGTGGAGCAGGTGCTGGGACGTGGACCGTTCGTGGAGCAGGTGCCGAGACGAGGGTCAGACGTGAAGCAGGTGCTGGGACGTGGGGCGGTCGTGGAGCATGTGCTGGGACGAGGGCCGGACGTGGAGCATGTGCTGGGACGTGGACCGGTCGTGGAGCAGGTGCCGAGACGAGGGTCAGACGTGAAGCAGGTGCTGGGACGTGGGGCGGTCGTGGAGCATGTGCTGGGACGAGGGCCGGACGTGGAGCATGTGCTGGGACGTGGACCGGTCGTGGAGCAGTTTTGGAGATGCTCTGACCCAATCGTCTAACCATCACATTTTGGCCCTTGTCAAAGTAACTCAGATCCTTAAGCTTGCACATTTTTCCAGCTTCTTACACATCAAATTTGAGGACAAAATTTTCACTTGCTGACTCATATATCCCATGATGATCAGTGTTTTTCACTTCACCTGTGTTGTAGTTATTTTTCTGAACTGATGCATTAATGGATTGAACACTGTACAAGTTAACTATTGAGTTCATGGAAAGGTACTGTGGATATGTAAGAGGAATGTTAGAAGCGTTGATGATCCCACAAACCTGTGAGAGGAGATCTGGTCTTTCTCTATCTGTGACACACATGATTGAGGTCTGATTGGTATTGGTGGATTCACTGATTCCTCCGACTCTTTGTTCATCTGTTGAAACTATCAGTTTATCTGTTCTTTGTTCTATAGGCATGTGGGCACAAAAGGGTAATTTACAATGCCTTTGGCAGAAGGAGGGGAAATGTGCCTACTTGAGTACACACTTAGGACAGAATAGGAGAAGACACACTACAGGGGGTAGAAAGGTGTAAGGAACATATTTGTATTCAAGACATGACAATGCAAATTCTTGTCCCCACCCATCGGTGTATAAGAATTTAATGTGTCTCATTTTTCCATGCAAAAATGAACTGGATTGTGCCAAGACCTGACTCTGTTCATACTTCATTAAGAGTTCTATTTGATGGAATTGCCATGACTCCTGTCAGTGGTCAAAATGTTATGGCACTTTTGTTATGTTATGGAATAATGTTATGGAATCTTATGACAGTAACATGTTTCAAAGAAATTAGGACAGAGGCAATTAAAGACTGGAAATTGTGTAATACTAAAATCGAAACCTGGTGGAATATCATACAACTTAATAGGTCAATTGGCAAAAGGACAGTGACATGATTGGGTATTGAAAAATAATTCCAGAAAGAAGGGGTCTGTCAAAAGTTAGAATAGGGAAAGGTTCACAACGGAATGCTGCCTATGACCCAAAGAACACCATCCCCAACAGCAAACATGGAGGTGGAAACATTTTGCTTTGGTGGTGTTTTTCTGCTTAGGGGACAGGACAACTTCCCTGTATCAAAGGGACAATGGATGGGGCCATGTACTGTCAAATCTTGGAGTGGTTTAGCCAATCTCCAGACCTTAATCCCATAGACAATCTGCAGAGGGAGCTGAAGGTTTGAGTTGCCAAACGTCAGCCTCGAAACCTTAATGACTTAGAGAGGATCTGCAAAGAGAAGTGGAACAAAATCCCTCCTGAGATGTGTGCAAACCTGGTGGCCAACTACAAGAAACATCTGACCTCTCTGATTGCCAACAAGGGTTTACTCACCAAGTACTAAATCATCTTTTGCAAATGGGTCAAATACTTATTTCACTGAGTAAAATGCAAATCAATTCTGTTTCTCACAGTTCAAATGGACCTACCAATAAAAATGATAGACTGATCATTTCTTCATCAGTGGACAAATGTACAAAATCAGCAGGGGATAAAATATTTTTTTCCTCCACTGAAGACATTTTAAAATAATCAATACCAATGTCTTACCAGAAGGAAACAAGCAAAGAAACACAACCAGTATCTTGCCAACTTCAGACATCAAAGGTGCTTCTGCTCTTTTTCCTTTCCCCATGACCATCCGTCCAAGATGTAGTTGCACTTCACTCCTCTCCCTGGTCAAACCAAATCAAATCAACAACATGTTGAAAAAAGGCAGAGCTGTGAATACTTTCCGGATGCACTTTACAGAGAGTAGCAGGAACAACAAGTAAAGAAGAATACAAAATGCTTCATAATTTGCCAATTTTCTTATTCATACACCATCATGCAAATTGAAACATGAACAAGAAGAAAACCATCAATGGAATGAACATAACTTAGTCGTGGGCTATAACGTACGCTTAACATTCTCACACTGTTTCTAGAGTTCTTAACTTGGTAACTTGAAGGGGAAATTCCTCCAAACTCCAAAAATACGTTCTGAGAACATAACATTTCAAAACATTCATCATAACCATTGGGAAACATTCGAAAATTCAGGGTACGTTCCCACAACAAAACGTCTCAGAAACGTTGTGGCCACAAACGTTGTTTCCCTGGGGCATCGAGTGAAGTAACGTCACACTTTTCAACCTGTATTAACTTGAGATATCAAACCTCAGATCATGACAAACGTACATGCTATTTTGAGTGTGAACACAATTCCATTCTGGCTCAGTCTATTATTCAGTTGTTTAGCCAATTGTGATACGTCAGTCATGAACATTAGATCCTGATCCGTCGATTAACCTTGTTTTTTTTTATTATTTTCAAAGCAATTAATGAAACCTAATTTCTGATAGGTGCGTTAGTGTAAAATGCAAATGTTTTCCTGGGAAGTAGATTATATTGTGCAATATTATCATAATTCTGATAAAGACACTCAATGATTATATGAATTTACAAAAATGTCCTATAGCAATCTATTACTTCAATAAATAACCATGCATATAGCCTGAATAAAAAAATATATATATATATACATATATATATATATATTTTTTTTTATTCAGGCTATATGCATGGTTATTTATTGAAGTAATATATATACATATATATATATAACAGAGTATTACGCATTTATTGTGTATCTTGACTATGGGCTATTTATGTTTTTTGCTGCAAATCTGTGATGATTGTCTCTATAGCACATAATAAAGGGGGTACTGTATTATGAAAGTAACAACCCATACACAATATGAAATAATATTTCGGCAACACTTCGCTGCAAATCCACTGATAAAAATGTTAAAGAAACCTAATCCCATTAACAGAAAAAGCACGAGAAATTAGACTAGGCTACATGTTACATGGAACAAACTGCGTCTATTCGTAAAATAGTATTTTTTTGCGGATATTAAGAATGAAACGTCAATACTAACCTTTCCGAATGCATGGAGCACTCTAAGTTCATTTGAAAAACCGTAGGAAATCGCAAAAGCGAAATAAAAAACGACTCCTACATTTCAACCAAAATAGATGTTTTGCGGCACAGTAATCCAAATGTTTTAACTGGTGTGAAATGCCACCTTGCATGCATAGTATCCTTGATCGGTGACGCCAATAAAGTGTAAAAAGAATGGGATTTTCACACGATAGTCCATGTATTCCTGTACAATTCGAGGAAATTAGGTCTACCTAATTCCGTTAACTAAACATTCACTCGAAATAAACCGACACGTGTCATTGAATATGATTAGAACGTAATCCCAACCGTTTTCTCATTTTTGAGCTTCTATTGCTGCGCCCAGTTTAGTTGTTAGTCGTTTACGTTGAAAGGAAGAGCCCTCTTGACACCGCTCCTGCTTCACATCAATCGACTACTGATTGATGTGTCATGGATGTCTCTGGCCTGAGTCTTTCCTTAGCTCTGTTGTAAAATGACTATTTCTGAAGTGTGAGAGAGGACCTGCAGCCACCCCTAGTTAGCCCCAACCTTTTGGATGGTTTTGTTCTTTTGTGACGGTGCAGAATTTGATTTGGGGGTCCCTCTGAACAAACATACAATCTTGAAAAAATATGGTAAATATGTAAATACTAGAGGGGCCTGTATGAGGCAACGTGATAATGTATCTAACATCAAAGTTTAAAAAGTAACTATAAAACTAGGCAGTGGTATAATTAGGCTAAACTATTAGCCTGGGGAGGTTTCTACGATGTGATTGGAACTCTGTGTGGTTGGTCAGCTGCATGCTGTTTATTCCCAATTCCCTGGAGGGCCAGTACCTATTGCCTCAGTGAGGCACATGGCCGGGTTCAATGGTAATACATGCTTAGTCTGAGATTGCTTGTGCAGTCTATGATTAGGTAGCTGACACTGGTGGGACTGGTAAAATTTGGGAGCTGAAAACGGTGCGACTGGTACGATTAGGTAGTTGACACTGGTGGGACTGGTACGATTAGGTAGTTGACACTGGTGGGACTGGTAAAATTTGGGAGCTGAAAACGGTGCGACTGGTACGATTAGGTAGTTGACACTGGTGGGACTGGTACGATTAGGTAGTTGACACTGGTGGGACTGGTATGATTATGTAGCTGACACTGGTGGGACTGGTACAATTTGGGAGCTGAAAACGGTGCGACTGGTACGATTAGGTAGTTGACACTGGTGGGACTGGTACGATTAGGTAGTTGACACTGGTGGGACTGGTATGATTATGTAGCTGACACTGGTGGGACTGGTACAATTTGGGAGCTGAAAACGGTGCAACTGGTACGATTAGGGATCTGACACTGGTGTGACTGGTACGATTTGAGATCTGACACTGGTGCAACTGGAACGATTAGGGAGCTGAGGCTGGTGCGACTGGGATTCAATTGTGTAATTGTGTGTAATGTGTAATTCTGGCAAAACCTAACAGCAACCCGGTTACTGGTTATTGCAATCATAACATGTCAAAATAGTTACCTGCATCCCAAGCCTGAATCTCGCATCTCATTTGTCAAGTAAAACCTTGTGAAGATATTTATATTTCTTACCTCAAATGAGTGACTTTGTTTGAAGAGGAGAAAGTTAGTAAGACTCCTGATCCAGTCTTCTGGCTTTGGAAAATGGGGATTTTGTTAGTAACTAATTATCAGTTGGTAACAGTATTAATTGCAGTTTTCTGATTTAAAATACATGATCGGAGGATAGAGATAATAAGAGTAAAACTATAATAATTTGCTCAAAGAGGAAAAGACGCATATTGCTTTAACCAATTTTTGGAAAACTAGAGCACAGAAATGTTCATACAATGTCTTGAAATTATGTATTGCTCTCCTTGGATTACTCACTGACTTGACATGATTGTCTACTATATATGATCCTTCCAACAATAACATCACATTAATATTATTAATAGCAATACCCATAGGCAAGGGGCAACGTACAGTGTATTGATACCCCCACAATAGGAAAGTGGAGGCCGGGGTTCTGAGTGGATTTGCACCCACATGAATATCAAGTGACTAACTGGACAATTGAATAGATAGTTATGAAATCTGATATTGTGGTAGAAGTGATCCGATGTCAGCTTGTGCATTGGTTGGCAATTTTAACCCAGGTTTCCTGACAGAACTGACTATTCTAAAGGTCTGAAATTAGAAGTCTCTGGCTGTAAAGAGGTAAAGAGTTTAAATTAATTAAAAGAGTATAACGTTTAGAACAAAAACCCTGTTTCCAAAAAAGTTAAAACATTGGGTAAAATTTTAAGAAAAACAGAATGCAATGATGTGCAAATTGAAAACCCTATATTCAATCGAAAATTGTACAACATATCAAACATTGAAATATTATATAATTTTATTGTTACTTGAAAAATATATGCCCACTTGTAATTTGTTGCCAGCAACACATTTTAGAAATGGGAAACAAAAGACTGGAAAAGTTTTGTCATGCTAAAAACTAAAACCTGGAGGAACATCTCACAACTAACTAGGTTAATTGGCAACAAATCAGTAACATGACTGGGCAGAACAAAAGCATCCCTGAGAGCACAGGGAGCGGTTCACCACTCCGTGGATGGCTGTGCAGGCAAATTGTGAAACCATTGAAGTAATGTTTCTTAACATATAACTGCAAAGAGTTTGGGATCTCATGATCTACGGTAAATACTATCATAACAAGATTCAGATACTACTTACTATTGAGAAGGGAGACCATGTTATTAGCATGTTATTAGCGCACAGGTTGGTATGGGGGTGCATTAGTGCACATGGCACATGGCTGAACAATATGCACACGTTTTGGAGCAACATATGTGTCATCCAGACAACGTCACTTTTAGGGAAGGTCATGCTTATTTCAGCAAGACAATGCCACACCACATTCAGCACATATTACAACAGCGTGCCCCCCTAGTAAAATAGACTGGGTGCTAAACTGGCCTGCCTACATTCTAGACCTGTCACTCATTGAAAATATTTGGTGCATTATGAAAAGAAAAACACGACAAAGGAGACCCTGAACTGTATCAAGCAAAAATGGGAATACATTTCCCTTTCAAAACTACAGATTATAAACCAAACAGATTGGTCACCTCACTTCCCAAATGCGTGAAAAGGAATGTTAAGAGAAGAGGTGATGAAAACATCAAAATGCGTTGCTGGCATTCAATTTTAAATGGGTATGTATTGTCCCCAAAACAATAAGATTTCTCAGTTTTACAATGTGGTCTTGTTGATGTTCAATTAAGAAAGAAATTATTTGCACATCATTGCATTCTGTTTTTATTTGAATTTTATGCAGCGTCCCAACTGTTTTGGAAACAGGGTTGTAATTAAATGGTCAGGACTCCGACAGTGAGCTGTTTATGAGTTTCCCTTAGGTTCTTTTAACATAGATTTATTACATTGAGAAGCAAAGTATAGTATAATACGTCATCATATGAGGTGTTGTTTCAGATACTTCAGAAAACTTGTGTCTTGTAAGGGTGTGATAGGAGTGATGATGGGTTAAGCTATGGGCTGACCGTAATCTCCTCCCCTCCCTGTGGTTGGATCAAGTGTCAGCTCCTCAGGATATGATGGAACAATTAATCCTCAGATTCACTTCTAGTGAATTGCCCCCTAGCCTGAGTTGTAATTCAATCTGCTCTTGTTTTTCCTTCAATTTCATGAAGAAGACTTGGCAATATGAGACAATGTTGTAATACATGTTTTGAAGGACAGTGTTTTGTGGGTGGTTTGTGCACTTCACCAGTTTCCAAAAGGTGAAGATTGTGTCTGTCTGAAAGCAATGACATTCTGTCTTAAAACCATTATACCTTACCTCCCCTTGTAACATTCCCGTATGTCATTGCTCTAAATACAACAGTAAAAATAAATGTGCACATATAATTAGTCAGGTTAGTCTGTGTTTATGAATTCCCGTTCAACTAGTGCTCTCCAGAATTATTCACAGTAAATAGGAAATATTACATGCAAAATAATATTATTTAAAATATGAATCTGCCCTTAATTAAGTGAAACTTGTTCCCCCCAAGAAACGTTTTCAACAAATATTTTGGGATTATCAATTAAAATAATAGTTAACATAGACTATATAGCCAAAAGTATGCCGACACCCCTACTTATTTTTGTGTTCTGGTGTTTAAAACACATACAGTCAAAATGTAAAAATCACCTATTTGCTGCATCACTCACCAAAGTGAATATGATGTCAAACAATCTTATATAGGTGTGATGGTTGGGTTTCCACCTACTTCTGGCCAAATAGTGTATTTAAAAAACCTGGAGCTGTGATGAACCTGTCTGAAAGAGGATGCATGTGTATTTTGCCCCCACGCACACAGAAAATCTCCAAGGATCACGTTTGGAGAATTGTAGAAGTGGGTTCACGAAATCTCCAGATCTGTCATTAACCGCAACCTCCATGACAGGTTATTTGGAATGGTTGACAGAAGAAAGATTTACCACGCAAAATGTTAGATTGATAATACTTTTGGAAGGCACTAGTCATCTTAAAGAAGTGCAGCAAGTTCAATGACGCGTCAACTAATGTCAGAATCACTCTTACAGCAGTTTCATGATATCCTTATCGAATATGGCAGTCTATTTGAGTTGTTCAGTGTATTCACTTTGTCTGATACTCTGCCGGATTTGTATGTGGTTGCTAAGCCCCTTCACCACCCCAGCCTCCACATGTTGGTTCTGTTTCCTTTTGTGGGGGGATTGGTACCGCGGACGTTGCTCATCACCACTGGTATTGTTATATTACTGTGGCTATGTTACTAGGAATATTGTATGCACCATTAATGTGATGGCGGTTAGATACACCAAAGAATTAGAACCTAACCGCAAGACCTTGTATGTGTATTGTTTCCTAATAATGGTTTAACAAAGACTTGGTTGCATATTTTCTCTGGGATTTCAACATACTCTTGAACATTTTATATAAAGACACAGGTTTTGAATACTTTTGCAGGACGCTGTATAGAAAAACTGTAAAATGAAATGTAATAATAAAATATAATTTTTTACTTTCTTGTCCTCAAACGCACCAAACTAGGATCTTATGTAAGTAAGACCGTTATCCACTGCCTCTCAAACGCTTTATTACACCTTTCCACAATGTACAACACAGGAGGCTTTATGATCACTTTTGGGATAACGTACTATAAAACAGTTTGAATGTTAAAAAAAAATGGCCTGTGGAAATCGACTACTGCCACACCACCCTTTGGTTTAAAATAAAAGTGTGGATCAAAGGGGTTGGTGTTGGATCAGACTTAAACTTTAACATTTATGGGAGAGTGCTCAAATTTGCTAAAGAGAAAGCACTCAACATTGTCACAATGCAGATGGTTTTTACCCACAAGCCCATGCATCATTTAATATTTATCATGTATTTGATTTGTGGAAGAGATTCCTGGGTTATGGCAGCCCCTGAGGCATGGAATCCAACACCCTGTAATAGAAGAAGTGCAATGTGGCTGTCATCTGCTACCTTCTGGACATGGTTAATTAATTACCTGTCTGCCTCTCCTCTGTACTAGTTTAAAAAGCCATTCCGGATACTTTCACTGACTCATCAACAACCACCTTAAGACCAAAGTGGCCTTTAATAATAGAGTAGCTATTAATCAAATTTGAGTAAGTTAAATGCATGTGATCAGAAACCAATCATCTACATTTCATGGATTTTTGGAAACCAAATGAGCCTGCAACTGCTAAGGTTGTACATTTTACTCCAACAGCAAGTGCAAATTTGAGTGACAAGTTCACTCTTCTATCCAAGTGTTCAGTGAGATTTCTGGTGTTTTAATTCTGCTTATTAACTTCTTCCAGAGCTTTTATGGTTAGTGCAGTACCTCTTTTGTCCAGAGTTTAACACATTTTTAACTAAATATTTCTAGGATTTACAGTTTAATAGTACATTCAAATCAGTGCATTAGCTATTCACAAAAGCCTGTAAAAGAAGCAGACCATGCAAAAAAAATTATGTTTAGAAATGACAGAGGTGGTGGCAGTGAAACTATTTTAGGTACTCCATAAAAAGGGAACTTTCTGTTTTTTTAAAGATAAGCAGAGACTCTGATATCCTAGCCTCCAAGGGAAGCTGGTTCCACCATGTCGTGAAGTGGACTTGGGCTTCAACTGGAAGCCAGTGTAGTGTGTGATGAAACAAGGTGGCATGGGGGATCTTGGGAAGGTTGAACACCAAGCAGACTGCTGCCTCCTGAAAGAGTTGCAGAGATTTGGTTGTACACATTGGGAGTTTACCAGTAAGTTCACCCAGTAAGGGAGTTACAGTAGTCCAGAAAAGAGATGACAAGTGCTTGGATAAAGACCTCTGCTATTTCCTGTGTGAGGTAAGTTTGTACTTTGTAGGTGTTTTGTAGGTTAAGAACATAGGTTGTAGAGCATTAACCTTCAGGAGCGTGTCACCGCCTTGATGTTAGCAGAGAACGACAGGGTGTCATCTAGGATCACGCCGTGATCCTTTGCCCTCAGAAAGGATTACATTTTGCAGTTGACAACCATAATGAACATGGAGTGGACAAGCCCTTCAATGAAAAAAAGAAGCTCCGTCTTTTCAAGGTTAAGCTTGAGGTGTTGGGCTGACTTCCAAGTGCAGATGTCAGCCAGGCAAGCCGAGATGCATGTTGTCACCTGGATGTCGGAAGATTAGAAGGAGAAAAAAAGTTGAATGTCTTCGGCATTGGTTAGGAAAGACTGTGAGGCTATGAGAGAGCCTATACAGAGGCGTATACAGAGAAGAGGAAAGGGACAAGAACCGGGCCTTGGTGAACACCAGTGGCAAAAGGCTGTGTGGCAGACACCAATTCACACCTCGTCACCTGGTAGGAGCAAGACTGTCAGGTAAAAAGCAATCCAAGAGAAGGTAGCAAGTAGGGATTGGAAGGATGCTTATTCTGAAGTTAATTTTTCTTCCATTTTCTCTCAACTGTCTGCAGGGAAGCCCTGTTAGCCTGAGTCAGCTTGGTGAAAATTTAAACTCAACCCAATTGAGCAAGGAAGCGCCTTGACCGTATGACAAGTGTCTATCAAGCCAATCCAACTTGTGGGAGGAGCTTTAAGAAGCATTGGGTGAAATCACTTCAGGTAACCTAAAACAAATATACAACTAGAAAGCCAAAGGTCTGCAAAGATGTGATTGCTGCCAATAGAGGACTCTTTGATGAAAGCAAATTTTGGACACAATTATTATTTTAATTAAAAATAACTATTTTTAAACTTATCAATGATTACATTTTCTAGAAATGTATCTATATTTCCTACTCAAACTCATTTAAAACAAGTTTTAATGAAAAACAAGGACATTTCTGCCCTATCTTTTTGTCATGCAGTTGTAGCCCAGCAGTGATTTGAATCAACTACGAAAAGAATATAAACAATTGACTACTAAAACAGCAATTATTTTGAAAACAACAATATTGATAATGTGGTGTTTTCACACATGAGAATGTTTCACATCTCTTTTACTTGAGCCCACTGCCAGTAATGCAATCCGAAGGCCCTACATCTGACTTCACTGGAAAACAATATGTTCGGGTTTACATCCCTTACACAACATAACAACAAACAATAACATTAGCACACATTTACCTGATGAAATTTGTGTTTCCATTGCTAGTTTACTTTTGAAAAAATGAATTGTAAACTTTCAGCAGTATCTTGGCAAAAACACAAACATTACACATCTTTACCAGTAGAAATAAGAATTCAAACTTTCTCAACAAAATCTGGCCATTCTGTGAAGGGCATTGTTTCTTGCAACAACATTTGGGACAAACATCAGAAGTAAGTGCACTGACGAAAGAGTACCCACCACATTGTTTTTGGTGTTGTCTGATTGGCAATTTCTGTATTCAGGTTCTAGTTTTATTGAAGTATTCTGTTTCCCCAACACTTGTCCATTTCTATAATTATCATCATCATTATTCTTAGTTCATTTTCTTTGAACGATTGCGTCTTAATTATTGGATCGAATTCTCTTGTTTTTCTCTACATGTTCAACATTGGTGCCATTAATTGTGGCATGCAAGGTATGCCATCTAGTGTTTAAAAGTGCATTTACAGCTTTCACCTCCTTGTATTGATGCATACCTAGAATGCAATCTCTACCTCACTCCAATGCCTCAAGCAAAACAATCTCTGTTATCGGTGGGGTGATGACCATGGCTCTCTGAAAACAACCAACAGCACACACCTACTCATGTTTGTAAGCTAAGGAAACAGACTGAAATAGGTTGTTAATTAAGGGTTTTCCATACAGGTCCGATGACGTTCATCCCCAATCCTAAATTAAGTCTATACAGTGGTCAGCCACAATGATGACCCCATTAGAGGTGACTTTCACACCCCATACTAACATACCCAACATTAGGGAATTGAAGTATTGTTAAGAAAAACTAAAATCCTGGAAATTCATTCAGTTTGAATACCTGTAGCCACAGTTTCACCATATGCATTTAGAGACTCACCCAGTCCACTCATAATAGAGACTTCCTGAAGTTTTTGCTCTGTGACCCTCACATTATTAGGAGTGCAGCACAAGTGCACACCCTGTAGAGCTGCCTGAAGCTTGGGACTGGGACTGAATGCAGCTTGTCTTGTTAGCCCTCAAAAAGGTGCGTTGTCAACAATCAAACATTGTCAGAGCGACTACTTATGGAAGATCCTTTGGACTGCTCCGATTTCTGGGAATAGCCTAGTGAGCCTGAAGCAAGACACTGTCTGTCCTGTATTTCTGTTTCCCCTTGCTGTTGTCTGTTTAAAATAAAAAGTTATTCTGCCCATTGTTTCTATCACTGTTTTATGCATTTTGGCTTCAAAAATTGTCCTTCTTTATTGTCAAATTAAGTGCTTTATACCTATGAATTCTGTAGACTGGCCACACGGACAATGAAGTACAATCTTTTTGAGATAATTAAATGATTTATAGTGTGATATAATTATAATAGATATGAGTTTACATTTGTAAACCCTATAATAATCATGCAAATATACAGTAGCATTCATACATATATTGAGAACTAGAGAAAAAGGTTTTTTTCCCCATGTGCGTATTTTACCCACAAGCTACTAGTCATTCCAGAAAGATTTATTTTGTAAGCAGTTTCAAAGATAGGACACAAGAGGGCACTCTATCTTCAGAAGATGTGATTTGTTGAGGAGGTGGAGCAATGGGGAAAGGGGCTCTCACAGCTAGCCACTAAATTAAGTATATTCAACTAATAGGGGCTGCGAATTATAAATTATTTGGCCAGTTTAACACTAAGAATGTACCCCCACATGTAAAATCCTCTGTGTAAAGGGATTTACATGGAAATAAAATCAGTTCAGTGGTTCTCTTATTGCTACAGCTGAATAACCCTTTTAGGTTTCTAGATATCACTAACAAAAAGTACATGTTTGAATTTGGCCAGTATGGGGCTGTCCTAGGGGCCCGTTCAGTTAGGGTCAAGTGAGTGGGCTTGGGAAAACGAAACACTACACAATCTTTATTGTCATTGCTAACACAGAAAGTAACAATAGTATAAAGTGTACAATTAGTGTAAACAGAAAGAAATAATACATATGGATAAATTAACAGGCGCAGTATAAATATATATATATATATATATATATATATATATAAAAGAAGATATCTACATTAAATAGTTTATTGAAACATTTACCAGAGCAGGATTGTGTGAAAGCCAGTGGAGGTAGTGACAATATAAAAATGCACAATTAGTAAATAGGGTTTTAATTTGAATGTTTGAGTATATAGCATATATACCTATCATTCCACTTCCATATTAATAGGAATGAGTGGCATGCACCAATTAAGCAGGATAGAGGGTTTTTAGGTATTTGGGTACCTCACACAACCTATGTGTTTGCACCACTAAAATTCACAGGCCTCAACCCTTTTAAGATGCTTCACCTGCTCCTGTAGTTAAATTTGGATATATGTTTGACATAATATTGCAAAGCAGTCTTCCACCTCCAGGACCTACTGTTGTTATCAGAAGAGCAAAGCATTCAGAAAATCTGACAGCTGGAAAATGCACCTACTTTAGGTTAGCTGGTGACAAAGTCCTTCATGAGAAATTGACATGATATAGGTTCTTGGTCAAAAAATCTATTAACTGGCCACTCCCCGAAACATTTCCTTGAATGTGCACTGATAATATTCAAATTCTATACCATTATAAATGAGACAGAGGTCCCTTTTACATACAATATGTAGGTACAGATAGACCCATAGCTGTAAACGTACCCGAATTGTGACCAATCCCAACTGGATAGTTGATTTGTTTTTGCTGCACTATATCTGCATTGGAATCAGCCACTTAGCCCATCACACCACCCTAGGCCACAAAATGCAAGGTTAATTGTTATCATGTATTCAGCAGTTTCATGCAAAGAGTTAGGCCAGAGGGTCCTTTTTGTCTTCTAAATATAGACATGTATTATTGAGGGTTGGCGTATGTGTGTGTGCGTGTTTGTGAGTCTGGCAGAGCTCCAGGATAAATAAGACTTGATCCATCAGTCTGACCTCAGGGCCTAGGGTAAGCAATCTACTGAAGGAGGCTTCGATCCTCATCAGGCCTAAGGAACTCTCCAAGTCCATATGGGACAACTTCTGTGGAAGGCCATTCTAGGCAGAGCACCGGCAGTACATGGTCTAAAAGCTGGCCATGAGCGTTCAGTGACACATAACCTTGCCCTGTCGCCACCCTCACCAGTGTGTCAGCTGATATTACCATGATTGACGTTGACCCAGCACTCCACCCTATGAGTTTTGAGGGTCTGTATAACCTTGCCCTGGCAAATAGCAAGTTATAGAGGTTAGAACAGGAGCATGGTATGGTTAAAACAGGCAAACATTGGACGGTTTTATTTGAATTATTTTAAGTTTTTTGTTGCAAAATTAAGGGCATGTGAATTTCGTTGGTACAATGCTTCATTCTACCTCTTTCGGTTTGTGTTTAGTCTTTGTTGTAGTTTTTTGTCAATGGTGAGGTCAGATGAATCTTAATTCTGCAATTATTGGGATAACATTAATAGGTTTGGGACAAATAGGTGCATTTAATTCAGCAACCCTTCCCTTTATGAATAATATTAAGAATAGCTATACATTCCAGTGTGGCCAAGTTTTACATAATTTCAAGGTTACGCATTTATGCTGCATACCACTATGTTCAAAATTACATAAACCTGTGTGTAATAGGCGTCAAACAAATAAAAAACCTTTGACAAAGTAAGTCCCATGGTCAAAGTCAGTGCCATTTCATCACGGGGAAGGGTACAGAATTATTCTTGCAGCATTGAAGGTCCCACAGTGGCCTCCATCCTCCATAAATGGAAGAAGTTTGGAACCACCAGGACTCGTACTAGAGTTGGCCCTTGGTCAGCCCTGTCTTCGAGATTTTTTTCTTCCATTTAAATCTTTTAATTTAAATAAATGTTAGTAAACATTTTGAATGAAAGATCAAGAGAATAATCAACAAAAAAAATGACATAGGCCATTTGGCTAATATTTACACACATTTATACATACACAACACTGTACTGTGTTTGGAACCTCATGACTGCATAATATCAAACACAAATACAGCATATACAAATAAATAGACATAAAGATGACATTACAATACATTGGTGTTGTTATCAATATATTTTTATAAAAAAGAAACCTGCGTACTGTGATGTGAAATTGGCGTGTATTCACGTGAAAAAATTAGGACACCCCCATAAAAAATAATTTGATCACATTACTCACGGATTAGCCTCTCTACACTGGCTACCTATTAAGGTTAGAGCTGATTTTAAAGTTTGTACTGATAACCTGCCTCACTGGCTTACTCATGCCTCCCCATGCCGTTCTCATGCAATGGGAGTAAACTCTTTGGGCTTTACTCTGCTCTCGCTGTTTGCTCGCCGTAGGTCGGTGTCCTTTCGCATGGCAAAGTGTGTGATGTTACTTCCTGCATTTGTGGCCCTGTCCGGAATCTTCAAAAAGGCGTTGCTGTGTCACCAAACCTCTCATCACAATCTAAATTGTATATCTTGCTTCAGTTAGTCTAAATCAGGGGTGGGCAAACTACGGCCCGAGGGCCAAATGCGGCCCGCGAGGCTGTCCCATCCCGCCCACGGAATGTAATAAAATTATTTTGGGGGGAATTAAAAAACCAACTCACCAGCCCATTCTTACACATCTGAGTCAGAATTTTAACTATTTACACCTTATATGGGATCTACTGTACATATGTAATGTATGTTTTAACTTCTGCCCTTTTCTGGGCTCCAAATCAATTATGATTAACAAATTACAAAAACAAATGTGGCCCTCCATTTCATTTCAAAATCCTGATGTGGCCCCCGAGCCAAAATATTTGCCCACCCCTGGTCTAAATCATATGCTGAGGTTTACTTTTGGATGTCCCGAAAACCAGCAAGTAGACGAGAAGCAATTACAAGGATCACAAACTTTACTTATAATACCTAAGTAGATCGACAAACCAAGAGACACCTAGTACAATCCAAAAGAATATGGAAATAAGAAACAAGCCCAAAGTGCCTGTCAGTAAACATAGACGCGCTGGCATAAAGACCGGGTGAACAGAGAGATGCGTAAACCAACCATAATTAGAAGAAGGGAAACCAGGTGTGTCAAAGGAGAAAGACAAGACAGCCGTGATGGTGAATCGGATGTTGGGTTGATGATCTGCTGGTAGGAGGAAAGTGGTGTTGGATAGGTGGCAGTAGACCAGCAACGCCGGGCAGGACAGGACTAGGTGGGAGAGACAGTAACGGTGCAGAGTCGCCTTGTCTAGATGCAAAAACATTGTCGTGGTCTGAATGGTCATGCGCTGTTATACACCGATCAGCCATTACATTATGACCACTGACAGGTGAAGTGAATAACACTGATAATATACACCGATCAGCCATAACATTATGACCACTGACAGGTGAAGTGAATAACACTGATAATATACACCAATCAGCCATTACATTATGACCACTGACAGGTGAAGTGAATAACACTGATAATATACACCGATCAGCCATTACATTATGACCACTGACAGGTGAAGTGAATAACACTGATAATCCCACCTGTCTGTAAGTGGGATTTATTTGGCAGCAAGGAAACATTGTCAGAAGCAAGAAAAATGGGCAAGAGTAAGGATCTGAGTGACTAGTTCATACAATTTTACATGGCTTTATGTTTATTCTTTCAGGAGGAAATGGTCATAGCCAAAACCCTTCCAATGAACAATAATGCAATAAAAAACGATCAATAATATTAATATATATATATATATATATACATATTTTTTTAAATGTATTTGCTCTTTATTCTGAAAATGCTGTCACTTTATTTATTCTTTAAATACTGCCACTTCGTTCACAATTATTTACCTCCACTTTGTTCTAGGCAAGTTGAATTAATTGTCATGTTTTTACAAAAAAATGATATTCTGCATGCAACAAAATAATTCAGGTACTAAATAATCCCCCCCCAACAAACGATAAAATGAACTGCTGCTGAAACATTATCACCAGTTTATTTTATTGTTTGTTTGGGGGGGATTATTTAGTACCTGGATTATTTTGTTGCATCACTATGGTAAATGGTCAACTGCAGAAAACCATGCCGATGCTTTCATATTCATGCAGATATTAAAAAGGCACACTGTCAAATCTAAGGTTAAGACAGGAAAACATGAATCAATATGATCAATCAACCCAAGAGAAATACGCAGCCCTTTGTGACAGCAAAAACAGAATATCTGCACAGTACATATACAGATAAGATATAGATAAGAATTGACTCCTGAATTGATTGAGGGTGACATCCATCTTTTTAGCACTTCCCCTGCTGTTTCAACGTCTATATCCAAGAGAAAATTAGCCTGGCCTTTTGTTGAGAAATGGTTGGGATCGCCATCTCTTTTTTATATTGTCACTTATTACATTTGCTTTGTTACAATTGCTATGGCCTTGCTTCTTCTATGACCTGGACTAGATTGATACATAATCCAGCCTGGCAGAGCCAGAACCTGTGCTCCCCCACATAATGTATGAAATACATATTTCTGCCCTCCACTGTGAGATATCAGTTCAATCTTGCTTGAACTTTATTGCCAACAATAACTTTCAAATGTTTTTTTTTTTTACATTTAAAAAAAGCATTATAATATAACTTTGACTAGCAATTTCATTTATGGACTCAATTTGTACATGCCTGGGTCTGCATGTATAGGGGGCCTATTACTTTTACCAATATTTTTGGATTGCACAAACCTTCCCTAACGTGGACATTTGGCATAATACAAAGCTCTTTAATTGCATTTTGAAATGAGGGCATGTAAGCCTTGATCCCCTTGGACGATTGCAGAGGCTAATGATAATGATAGGATTACCACCGTTTTGAGGGAAGGATCATGCTGAGCTAAGGTCTAATTGGTGAGTTCTCGAACAAAGTTGATCAAGTCCTGAGGCTGCCAGTTACTGAACTAGTCAATTCATCTTTCTACTTCTCTTAATGAGGTGTGGGATTTCCTGTGGCTGGAGCCCAACAGAGATGCCCAGAGGATGTGTTGTCCCAGTACTAAGCGACCCTCCAATTAAAAACTGTATTTCGTTACTTCCCCTACCTCACCAGGTGGCAAATTGGTGTGACCTAACCTCAAAAGGAAAGAACTTAAGCATGACATCAAATCACCATTACAAACAAATGGCAGGGGAAAGGGCAATATCTTCCATGAAATTAATTTTTTTTGGTCAGACTTAAATCTGCCCTCAGACTTAAACCTTAATAATATTCTGAAAACAAACCTGTGGCATACCACATGCTGTGAAGAGTGGCGATGGTTAACTCACAAAGAAACTTCATGTAGCAAGATGACACGGGATTCAGAGATTTGTTGACAACAAAGAAACATGCCAGATCAATAAAGAGTTTAATGTGTCTGTCCGCAATTTTGCAAATTTTTTACTAAGAATTGCAAAACTCATTTTGCATCATGATGGATGTCACAACAGATTGGATTAAAAAATCCAAAGGAATTATTCGTAGATTTTTAAGAATGATTTAGGGCTGTTGTTATCAGACAGCTGACTGACATCAATAACAGCACTACTTTCATGGGCAGAAGAATTGAAGGGCCAAAACAGGTTCAAACAGCAACCAGGGCACAAAAAGGACAAACATCCTAACGACAAAATGCTATCACAAAAACTCTCTCCTTCGCAACAGCAAAGATTAGTTTCAACTTTATTGTCTTTGAACAATACAAGTACAGTACAATGAAATGCAGTTTGCAACCAGAAGTGCAAAAAAGAGCAGTGTAAAAATTGCTGGACACGATGAAGAGAAACTAACAGACCCTCCTTACGGCACATAAGAGGAGTACACATGAAGACTAATGGGATATATGTGAGTATGCAACTAAACAACTACCCAATTGATTTTAATGTTTTAGTGGACAGAAGAGAGGAAGTTACTGTGATGCCCATGTGTGTGCAACAGCAAGAAGTTGAAAGCATTGGGTGTGAGGGAGGGAGAAACAGACATGCAATAAACTGAACCATTGTCATTTTCTATTGGTCCAATAACAATTGACGCTGTGATACGGGTTGGTCAGTTTGATCAGCCATTTCTTGTGCCTCGATGTACTCATAAAACTGGACTCCATATTGAGACATCAACTAAGGAAAGGTGACAAGGCGAATCAGAAAGGTCAAAGTGAAAGTCAAGGTCTTTTATTGTCAAATGCACAAAATAACTGTGTTGTTAAAAGCAACGTTAAATAATACAAATGCTAGCCCTTCCTTTTTTCCAGTAAAAGCTGAATGAAATCTGAGAGAAGTAATTGAATGTTAATACTGAGCATACATGAAATGTAGGTCAAGTTAAAAGTCACTTTTTTGTCTCTTGTAGAGAGCATAGATGTAGTAATTATTAGTGGAGAGTTTAGAGCCCTGCGGGTAAGCGAGTGGGCGAGAGGGGTACAGGGTGCTTTGAAACGGAAATCACGCCAGTCCTGCTCACCGTTGATGCTCAGTGGATCTGAAAGGTCATGTCATGTTTTCTGGCAATTGACTGGATGGGTTTGGATTCCGCAACATAAGGCAGGGATATTGTTGTATGTTTTTTTCCGTTCAGCGCAGCACGTTTACTGGGAAATGCGCCCCTGGGTTATTTTTTGCATTGACCTTATTACCCTGCCCAGTGATGAGCCTGCCACACAACTTGCTATCTGTAGACATCTATCGTTCACAGACGTCACAATTGTCTAAACTTCTCCCAACCTCTAAAACATCTGTCTTCTGTCATTATTGCAAAACAGATCTTACTGTAATTTAAATGCCTCTATAAATATCAGAAATGAAACAAGACGTATGAACGTAAAATGAATGTAGACTGTCCTAAAAATGTAGACTGTCCAGCGCTTATTTATTGTCTTATTTACTATGAAAAACAAAGTTGAGGACTATTATCTTAATTAGGGACCTTTATAATCAAATACCTATTTATTTTGCAAAGCGTACATTTTATACCAAGAGCACTACAAGTTATTGTGTATAGACACGGTTGTCTTTGAGGCATTGGTTGTCTGTCAGAGAGGTTCCTATCTGCTTGATAAATGTACAAGCTGTCAAAATGTTTCCATAATTTAAAGTTTTATTGAAAATTTTGATACCTAGCGGTGTCTTCCTAAAATGTTTGCCTGTATGGATTGGAGCCTTGGCGATAAGATGTTGGCAGTGCCTGTGAAACCTGATGCCAAGCGAGGAAAAATGTTCTGGTGGAGTAAAGTGGGGGAGAACCTAATCCATGATAGCAAGCTTTTGACAGTGATGGACATCATTGATGATGCTGTCAACATTGGCATACCCTTCATCCTACAACACCTTTATAATGCCGAACCGAATTTCAGAGCTTAAGAGCAAAAAGTATAGATCATCGCAATAACATTGTATAACAAACAAGCTAGAATCCTAACCCTGTTTCCCCAGAGTTAACTAGCAAACATTGATAGCACTTTCAGCCTGGTTGTTAGTTGAATCAACCGGGTTCCAAAAATGATCATCAACAAAATATGTATTACAAATTACAACTATTGTAATACAATTAAGTCATTGTGGCCAGCAATCCTACCTACCTTGAAGAATGGGAGTTTTATCCCATTTTTCGAGCCAAGTACTGCAGGTTGCATTCCCTGCAATGACAGATGTGTAACACAACTGTCCAAGCATCATTACAAACATACAGATAAATCACTGACCTTTCACGAATGATAGTACAATCCCAACATGTAAAAAATAATGTACAAGTAAATAATTATGTTGACTGCTGATTGGTCAAAAGGCTTATTCAGCAAGTTAAATATTACACAGAAAAGCGATCCATACTCGTGGATTTGAGCTCTGCATTTCAATGGCCTGAAAATAACAACACATGCCGAGCTATGCTGATGGAAATACCTTTAAAAGATTGTGGTTCTCTTACTAATCGGAAAACAAACAGCAGCACAGCACGTAATACAAACAGATAATAACTCGTAAGGGAAAGGGGCCGACCAAACAAAGAACGAAAATAGAGGAAATAATGACTGACGACGTGCAGGTGTGTGTGTGGGTTGTGCTGCTGTGGGCAGCGCCATCGCAAAGCCAAATAAAACCCTGTGAAAATACGTTGATGTATGTCGTGTTTATCCTGAACAATATCAGTCTTTGAGAAACAAATATTACCTTTCCTAGGGAAATTATGGTTATTGCATCCAGACACTCACTTTAGAAGACCTAATGGTACCTATAACACTGAATGATGGGCTTTTTCAAGTGGTATGTGGCTTCTCTCGCAATCCTCTGCTAAAATATAAAACAAATGTGAATGAGGTAGAACGAGTATGTGGTGTTGTGAGGGAAAAGGCCACTTCTAAACTTTATGGACTCAATGTAGAAATTAGAGCACAGTTCTTCTAAAAGCAAATCCAACTTTCAGCAATCCTTGATCAACAGTATCAATGTGTTTATAATATCCTGTACCTTCGTCGTCCTGGTTATGCCTGCTTGGTGCAAATGAACTGGACCTATGGAATAAGTATCAAAAAGAAATATATAACATTTTTCTAGAATTCCGATGACTCGCTTACATCCATTACATTCACCTGTACAAGATCTTTTGAAACATCAGTAGCACACTACAAATATTTAAAACATTATATTCTATTGTCCAAAAGCTAAAAGCTAATGGCATATCCTAAAAAAATACACAGTTTTGATTTGCCAGTTATACAATTAAACATTAAAGCACTCTATCAAATACTCAAAACATTACATTCCAACGCTGACAAAACTAAATTGTTTCAGTATGTGCATTGATCTTCGCTTTCATCATATCGTGTTAAAATGGCAGGTGAACAGTTCTAAGACACTTTCCTGTTTACTCTTGCTCAGCAACTGATGTTTCTTATCTCTTTATCTTGTCAAATAATATTGTTTTCTGAATCTTTTGTTGTGTGGCATTACCAGCGTTACATGATGGTTTAAAGACAGCTAATCAATCAATCAATCAAATTTATTTATACAGCCCTTTTTACAACAGCAGTTGTCACAAAGTGCTTTTACAAAAACACCCAGCCTAAAACCCCAGTGAGCACGCAACAACAGGATTGAAGCACGGTGGCTAGGAAAAACTCCCTACGGGGCCGGAGTGTAGGAAGAAACCTAGAGAGGCACCAGGCTCAAAGGGGTGG
>JACXGK010008473.1:0-22365 GCA_016801125.1 Novumbra hubbsi | reverse complement strand
GACTGTGAATGTCTTGAGGTACTCAGCCAGAAGACTGGGAATGTCTTAAGGTGCCCAGCCAATAGACTGAATGTCTTGAGGTGCCCAGCCAGAAGACTGTGAATGTCTTGAGGTACCCAGCCAGAAGACTGGGAATGTCTTAAGGTGCCCAGCCAATAGACTGAATGTCTTGAGGTGCCCAGCCAGAAGATTGGGAATGTCTTGAGGTGCCCAGCCAGAAGACTGGGAATGTCTTGAGGTGCCCAGCCAGAAGACTGGGAATGTCTAAAGGTACCCAGCCAGAAGACTGGGAATGTCTTGAGGTGCCCAGCCAGAAGACTGGGAATGTCTTGAGGTGTTTTCCCGGAGGATGGTGTCCTGGTGGATTTCCTCCCAGACCTGGATTAGGGCATCAGAGAGCTCCTGGACAGTATGTGGCGTTGGATGTACTGATATATAATGTCCCAGAGGTTCTCATTTGGATTCAGGTCTGGGGAACGTGAAGGCCAGTCAATTGTGTCAATGCCTTCGTCATCCAGGACCTGTTATTTCCAAAGATAAAATAGTAATAAAATGAGAAGATGTCTGACAATATGTGTTGGATTAGGATTGTCACGAATGTTTAGAATGCTTCTCAGCAATCTATCCCCAATTAGTAGATTTATGATATGAGAATTTAAACTGTAAAACAGCTATATTTTGAATAAACCAATTATTTATTTAATTACATCCTTCTGTGTGGTGTAATAAAAGATTGAAATAATAAATCAATTTGAGCTTCATAAATTACTTAAGGTATAAAATGAATACTTTCACATTGAAGACTTTGCTAATATGAAACATTTTGCGAAAATCTGTCAGTTGTAGTTGTCTACGGTGAAATACTGCATGGCTATATGAATGAGTGTGACAGATTTATCTCTCACCCAGCTGTGATAATGCAGATTCTGCCTGATCCAATTAACCATTTTATTGTACAGTTAAGAATGTTTTGAGAGAAGAAAGTAACTTCGGCCATACGGCCTCCAGTGAAACAGGTCCGAAAACGTCCCTCAGGCTTTAGTGGCGATCCTTCTACGTACAAGCCTCCGAAGTTTTGAGCTTCCACTCTCTCCTTTCTGTGTAGATGGCACCGTGTAGCAATCAGTGTTGAGAAGAAGACTGTGACCATCATTGTGGATTGTAAGAAGAAGCTGACGAGGCCTCTGAAGAGAAGTGACGGGGCAGCCATTAACACAAACGGCATCACCGTCTTCGGGACCAGGATTCTGGACGAGGAGGTGTTTGAGGTAAGGACAGTGGACCTTGGACGTGTGTCAGAAAATGTGTAGTATCTAGTCCAGTGTTTCTCATCCCTGTCCTGGGCGACCCCCTGCCCTGCATGGTTTAGATCTCTCCCTGCTCTGTCACACCTGATTCAAATGATCAGCTCATTTGAATCAGATTGTCTCCTTCATGAGCTACATCAGGTATGTTAGGGCAGGGAGAGATCTAAAACATGCAGAGCAGTGGGTCCCCCTGGACAGGGTTGAGAATCACTGATCTAGTCGATACTGGATTTGTGCCTCTTGGAGCCTTTAAATTGGTGAGAGTTTGAAAAGAGATTACAATCTAGAACATTTAGAGATTGACAAGAGGCTACAGTGAACAACGTTCAGAGATATATGATCCATTCTGTGCTATGTTATATTGCATAGATGGCAGTTTTTTTCAGATACGTCTCTTTATAACAGAGGTTGGATCAACACCGCTGCTGCTGTTGTTGTTCATAGGTCTGCATGTATAGTTTACTGTGTAGATAACATGAACTAGATGAATGAGAATGGATCATTTTAGAGGTATTCTATATAACATTTGTTCTCAGTTCCTTTGTCCAGTATGCATTCAGGGCTACTGGTAATTTTGTCATCAGAAATCCTAAGCCAGTTTTTTCATGTGCTTTTCATATGAATCTTTTATAAATAGTGAAAGGTTTTATGGACCATATAACAACAGTACTTGGCTTCCTTTGCTTGGTTAGAGCCCTGGACTGAGTTAAAATGCCAGTTGTGTGAGCTTATAAATATATTTTTTTCGTAATTCAGCAGTTGTCAAAGCATATACCCTGCCCCTCTCTTTGAAACATTGAGTGATGAGAGTGGGGGAATTAATCCACTCTGCAATTCATAGAGAGAGCTGAAGTCTGACCATCCATGATATCTAAGATATGGTTTGAATCAGTTTGTAAGGCTGTACACTGTTTACATTTCCTTTGTTTAAAAACACTGACGTTTTGAATTTTGACTGACATTTATATAATGATTGGCATTTAGACTTTAAAGCTCTTTAAAAGAACAGATAAATATGTTGCATCCTGTGTTACGTGAAAGGCTGTGGATGTAGCTCCTCCACACTGTCCCTTTAAGAGTGGCAGATGTTCAGTCTATGTGGGAGTCTTAAATCTGTGAATTATATGGGGATCATAAGATATTCTCTATTTCTAGCCTTGCATTTCCTTTGATGTTCATTTTTATTATGAAGCAATTATTGTTTTATTTCTTAAAAAATTCTGATGGTGTTTTCAATAAAGAGTACTGTTACAGAGTTTGTCAGTTTTACTACCAAGAAGTTTTTTTTATATTTTTGATTCACCAGAGGACCCTAGGGTTATAAATCCTGAGCTCAAGGAACAGGATTGTGAAATAAGTTATTTGTGAGAGTGTAGGGAATCTTGGAGACATCCAATGCCCTGTTACTTAGTTACTGTCATACAGGTCTACTACTTATCCCGAGTGTCTTCATGACAGTTCTCTGATACTCAGATACTGTCATACAGGCCTACTACTTATCTTGAGTGTCTTCATGACAGTTCCCTGATACTCGGATACTGTCATACAGACCTACTACTTATCCAGAGTGTCTTCATGACAGTTCCCTGATACTCAGATACTGTCATACAGGTCTACTACTTATCCCGAGTGTCTTCATGACAGTTCTCTGATACTCAGATACTATCATACAGGCTACTACTTGTCCTGAGTGTTTTTATGACAGTTCCCTGTTACTTAGTTACTGTCATACAGGTCTACTACTTATCCCGAGTGTCTTCATGACAGTTCTCTGATACTCAGATACTATCATACAGGCTACTACTTGTCCTGAGTGTTTTTATGACAGTTCCCTGTTACTTAGTTACTGTCATACAGACCTACTACTTATCCCGAGTGTCTTCATGACAGTTCCCTGTTACTCAGTTACTGTCATACAGGTCTACTACTTGTTCTGTATCAGTGCCCTGTTACACAGTTACTGTAATACACGCCTTCTACTTGTTCTGTATCAGTGCCCTGTTACTCAGTTACTGTAATACATGCCTTCTACTTGTTCTGTATCAGTGCCCTGTTACTCAGATGTTGTGAGCAACTGTGGCACAAGAATTCAATAACAAGAATTCAATAACATTCATCTTGAATGTTATTGCCTCGCTTGGTAGGCAGATTTATAACTGCAAGGAAGTCACCTGGGAAGTCAGATCTATACCTGCAAGGAAGTAACATGGGAAGTCACATATATAAATGCAAGGAAGTCACGTGGGAAGTCAGATCTATACCTGCAAGGAAGTAACATGGGAAGTCACATCTATAAATGCAAGGAAGTCACCTGGGAAGTCAGATCTATACCTGCAAGGAAGTCACCTGGGAGTTTAGATGTATAAATGCGAGGAAGTCCCCTGGGAAGTCAGTCAGTGTTTTTTCCCAAAGTCTAGCCCTGCTCTCAATAGTGTCCTGGGGACTGTGAAAAGCCTTTTGGTTTTATGTCTTGTACTCAAATCCAGAATTACGGAAAGTATGCCAGCTATTTTTACATTGAACAGTACACTCCGAGAGCAGGGTCTGCACTTAGCTAATTATCCCTGATCCTGATTTGAGGTTGATGTCTGGCATTGTTTGAATGTTCTGTAAATGATGCTAAACGGACTGGAATCATAGCGCAACTTGGGCACTTATTCTCTGTTAAAAAACCAGTAGAAGAGAAAATGTTTTTTTTTGTCCCAAGGGGAGCACCGGTCGCACTTTCCAATGCGGTTGGTTTCCACCAGAGCTTCTCTGCGGCTAGCTAGCGGCGCTGTGGTGACCGAGGGACTGGAGGTGTGGTCTCAACCGGCAGCCTGCTCCCTATATAGTCAGCTACTTTTGACTGGAGCCCTGTTGGCCTGGCAACCACTGTAGGGTGTGATTTAGGACAGAGACAAGGGCTGTTTCTTCAGCTGGAATCATTTCCACATTGGCTTCCTATAGCCTTGAGTTCGACGACTGCAGTCCAGTTATTTGCATGCAAACTTCATGCTAGTAATGAATGAATCAAATCCTCTTTAATCCTCTGACTGGTGACTTACACTCAGTCAGATCACGTCAGTGTTTGTAGAGTCATTGGAAGATGGGCTGATCAGGTGATCTTTACTCAGACCCTGCGTTGATTGTATTCCTGCTTTTGTGGCCAGTCTCAGCGAGAGGCTTATGTTAGCAACACATTCTGTACCCTGATCCTGTGTGAATCAAAAGTGGGCCAAAAGTTCCACCGTACATGAACAAAATTGGAAGCCCACAGAAAACAATGGCTAAGTGTTGCTTTATACATCAACTTTATAAACATTCCCTTGCACCAATAGTACAGATGTTTCTTTTAGCTATCTCTTCCGGCACTGCGTTGGGAGAGAATGTTGTCTGTTGTCTGTGGTCTAAGAGCAACTGTACCGCAACAGTACTGATCAGTTATTTACTGGATTACTGATCAGTTATTCACCGCATTACTGATCAGTTACTAGCAGCATTATTAATCAGTTACTAATCGCATTATTAATTGGTTCTTAACCACATCACTGATCAGTTACTAACCGCATTACTGATCAGTTACAAACCGCATAACTGATCAGTTACCAACTGCATTACTGATGAGTTACTAACCACATTATTAATCAGTTATTAACCACATTACTGATCAGTTACGAACTGCATTACCAATCAGTTATTAACCGCATTTCCGATCAGTTATTAACCACATTACTGATCAGTTATTATCAGGTGCCTGTCCTGTCCCAAACAGCAGCCACTTACCTACAAAGTGTGCAATGTTTTCACCAGAGCACTATTTGGGATAGTGCCGGTGACTGGGCACTGCGGCCAGAAAGAACAGGGTGCTGATGGGATTGCTCGTAGCGTCGCTATGGTGATCAATTAGGGCATGTGTTAGACATTCTCAGGATTAGCGAGGATAGCTAACACATGTAGCGAAGACCAGGCCTTTTCAATCAAACGCTGTTACAGAGAAACACATGCATGGCTGCTCTCACGGCGGAAGCCCGTCCCTTTCACTTCGACCAATCAGATCAGCGGTGGGAAACAAACAGAAAATAGAGTCTGACGCGGGTCTAACGTGTTTGGTTGCAAGACCAATTAGTGGGAGTGAATCATCCTGAATGGCCTGCGAGTCTGTATGCAGCCCAGGCCAAGAGCGATGCAGGGATGCGCGCTGCGCTTTTCATCATCACCTGTCTATTATGGATTTTTCTATGTATTTCATCTCCGCCAGAACCGTGTAGCCTGGATGTGGTTTGTCCCGTCCATGTGATCGTCTGTCGGTGTGGACGGATTAGGCACATCTTCAGGGTGATCCTATTGGCCGGTAGTGTGCCGTGATCCTGTTGGCCGGTAGTGTGCCGTGATCCTATTGGGCGGTAGCGTGCCGTGATTCAATTGGGCGGTAGTGTGCCCTGATTCTATTGGGCGGTAGCGTGTCGTGATTCTATTGGCCGTGATAACATGCTGCACCCTCCTTTAGTCGATAATATGAAAAGAAAAAAACACGGAAATAAAAAGCAGCTTTGACAGTGCAGTACAATCTACAGCTCTAGAAAAAAATAGGAGACCACTGCAAGTTGAAACCTTCTGTTCCTCACTTAAAAATAGATGTTTTTCCTCTTTTGAAAAGGTGCGAAAATGCGTTGTGTAGAACCGGCCCCTCTCGGAGCACAGGACGGCAGTGTTCTGAGGAGCTTCAACGTGTTCTGAACTTGTGTTATGTGTTCTGCTGCAGGTATAAACGTGACTGGTAGCCTTTCTGTTCCACGTCTGGCTACCTCACCGCTGCAGGGCTGATTGTCTGAGCAGGTGTCGGACCTGGAAAGGAGGAACAGAGGAGACGCAGCACAGTGAAGAGAAGGCTGTGAGGAAAATATGATCAGTGTGTGCTTGTGTTGGCCCGAACGCTCGCAGCTGGTTTAGAGATTTTGCCACCGACTGCTGTAACCCGTCTGGTCTGGTTCTCTGAACCTACCAACCGTGTTTGTTGTTTTTCCTGCTCTCGTGGTTCCAATGGGAGCCACACGATGTGCAGAACTACAGCTGAAGTCATCCGTTCGGCAGCCTATAGTTTATCATTCCTGGTTGGGGTTGGCAGCGGCTCCGTGTTGAGGGGTTTAGTTTGGTTGGCTGTACATTGTTTGACCACATAGGTATAATTGCAGTCTGCGAGTTTCCTATCAAGCAGACGCATCTGAAGCCAAGGGTGGAGTCCAGATGGCAGAAAGTACTGCATTTCAGTATTACTCTTTAGATGGCAGAAAGTACTGCATTTCAGTATTACTCTTTAGATGGCAGAAAGTACTGCATTTCAGTATCACTCTTTAGATGGCAGAAAGTACTGCATTTCAGTATTACTCTTTAGATGGCAGAAGGTACTGCATTTCAGTATTACTCTTTAGATGGCAGAAAGTACTGCATTTCAGTATTACTCTTTAGATGGCAGAAAGTACTGCATTTCAGTATTACTCTTTAGATGGCAGAAAGTACTGCATTTCAGTATTACTCTTTAGATGGCAGAAAGTACTGCATTTCAGTATTACTAATTAGATTACAGGAAATATGGTTTTTCATTATTACTCTTCAATTGACAATTAAGTGCACTTTTTCATTGGCCAAAACACAAGCATTTCTCATTTCTCATCGACAACATCTGCTAAAATGTGTATGAGACAAAAACATTGGAGAAAATGTTTAACCCCTCCCACCTTCCATATTTCAAAACAGCCCCTGAGATGTTTTGGGCTCTTTAGCAGATGATGCTGATCTAGAGGGAAGGGATGGATGATGCGATGTCAGCTCACACACAAACGCAGACTTTCACACAGACTGACACTCATGCACTTACACACAGACTCACACAAACATACTCACATACATCTGGGCACACATGCACACATACACAGACATACAAAACCACACATACAAAACCACACATACACACACAAAATAAGGCACACAGACTCAAGCACAAGCACTTGCGCACACACACAAACACACTGCCAGGAAGACAACATAAATATTCCGTCTGTCCACCCTGAACCCTGTCCCGCCAGAATACTCCCCTGAACACTGCTTGTCCAGGCGCTATACCTGCTCTCTTACTTTACCATGGATTGGGATGGTTGAAAGCCAGAAGAAATGTGCATCAGTCAAGACGGATATGTGTTATCCCTCTTCTGCTCTGTCTAGTCTCTGCTCTCTGCTTGAAACCGCCTTGCCCAATCAGGTTGAGTGCCTTGCCCAATCAGGTTGAGTGCCTCGCCCAATCAGCCAACCACAGGCGAACGCGCCCATGGGCCCCCAGAGAGCGGGAACGGCGGGGTGGCTGTTGAGCTTGGTATTTGCATCCCGGGGTCAGGTTAGGTCCCGGGTTGCTTTCAGGGTTTCTTGTGAGGCTGGAGGTTCTGCTCCTCCAGTGACGTTTGAACCCCTTCCCGGTGAAGACCACTGTGGGAAACGCGGTGACAAACTGACATGGATGCACCCTGTGCGGGAAGCTCCGGCGAATCTTTGGAAGTATAGAGAAGTCTGCCGCCAAACCCGTTGACCAGACTGCTGCTAAAGGAAGATGCATTAGGAAGTCAAAGCAAGTAGACAGCCTAACCCTGACCCCGATGGCAGATTTATTGTGACATGAGTTGATCGAAAAATACAGAGGTCAGCGTTTATGGAAACTCAGTGACAATCTGTGATCTGCGCTGATAAACTCTGTGACGAACAGGCAATAAACTCCGGTGAACCCTGTGACAGTCTGTGATGAACTCTGTGATAATCGAAATAAATCATCCACACAGATCGGTTGTCACTAGCATTTGAATGTGGAAAGTTTGGAGGTAGAAGGAGGACAAATGTTCTCCTGTTTCTTGGTCTTTAATGGCACACAGATTTTTTTCCTGTAGCTATGCATGACTCCTGACCCCTGATTTGTTTGAAATAGACCCATGGTGCTTTGGGTGAGGTCACAGACAGTTCACGATGACACTGGGGTGCCACTCTAGCCCTGTTATTACAGAGTAAGAGGTCTCCACATACAGTCTTCTCCCAAGACACTTACTACTCTGTACTTAATTAGCAAGTTCCACAAATCTAACATATGGAATTGTTTTCAGGCTGGCCAATGCTGTGGATTATTTAACCCTTTGATTAGTAGTGTGAGGAACTATAGTGCCTTCGGGACTCCTTCATTTCATTCACATCTTGTTGTGTTGGACTTCATTTGTATTTTGCTGTCTTCACACAATGCCCTAATAATGACCAAGTGAAAACATATTTTTACACATTTGTGCCAATATATTCCAAAAGAATAACTTAAATATCTTATGTATTCAGACCCTTTGCATGACACTTCAAATGTCTTTTGATCCTCCGTGGGCAGTCTCAAAGAGTTGACAGGAGTCCACCTGCAGCAAATTCTGTTGATTGGATATGATTTAAAAAGACACACATCTGTCTGTATAAGGTCCCAGACTTCACAGTGCATGTCAGAATATAAACCAAGCCTTGACATCCAAGGAACTCATCGTGTTGCCCCAATGGTCACTTTAACAGAGCTTCAGAATTTATCTGCAGAGATGACGGTAGAAAGCCATCCTGTTAGTCATCCTGTGGAGTCTGTGAATGTCCTGGAGTGTCCTAGCCAAGACAACACGGGAGTCTGTGAATGTCCTGGAGTGTCCTAGCCAAGATAACACGGGAGTCTGTGAATGTCCTGGAGTGTCCTAGCCAAGACAACACGGGAGTCTGTGAATGTCCTGGAGTGTCCTAGCCAAGATAACACGGGAGTCTGTGAATGTCCTGGAGTGTCCTAGCCAAGATAACACGGGAGTCTGTGAATGTTCTGGAGTGTCCTAGCCAAGATAACACGGGAGTCTGTTAATGTCCTGGAGTGTCTTAGCCAAGATAACACGGGAGTCTGTGAATGTTTTTGAGTGTCCCAGTCTAGACAACGCCGGAGCCTGTGAATGTCCTGGAGTGTCCCAGACTGGACTTGAACCCTAATTTTAAAACTTGTTTTTGCTTTGTCCTTAGGGGGCAATATGTAGCAAAAAAAGACTATACCTTTATTTCAAAAAATGACGCAGACTGAGACCAAGATCACTTTTACAGCTGGGACCTGCTCATGTATTTTTGCACGTACAGATTCTGTACAATTATTAGGAATTACACAAAACAGACAAAATGAGTTGACCACAGCTTTCACCAAACAAGTAAAATATCAAAAATAAAATGTGAAACAAATGAAAAATTCAACAAATAACATTTATATAAAAATATACAGCAGCATATTGTTACAATTTATGCACGTAAATACATGTAATCAATTCCGAACTAAGTCTGTAAAACAATCAAATGTTGAGAATATGTTGTGAAGTCTGTATCTAGATGTAGAAAACAAATCACATTTCTTATTACAGTGAACTTGGTCATTACTTTTTAGGTGCATGGAACGTCTTAACAGAGCCAAAACCCACAAAGATGGTTGGATTTTTTAGACTGGGAAAATATGTAATTTAATCATTAGTAGGTCGGGGTAGGACAGACGTTTTTGTGACTTGTCTTCTGGAACCGCTAACTACGATCAATCACATATTTACACAAGCCCTGGATAATGTATACTTGTGGATTGAAGAGAGCCAGGCGGAAATAGTACTGTATTTATTATACTTTTATGTTACCAGACAAGCACGTATGGAACTATTTATAACAGAACCTGATGACGCAAACTCTCAGGGCCATTGCTCTTAAATGTGTCACGTTACAGTGTTACCCTGGGCTCAAACTTCATCCATGTGCCCTGAGACAGCGTTAGCCTGCAGATCCAAAGGCTGTTTAGTTCAGTTAGCCTAAAAGTCACGTTCTAATGCCTACATGGCTTGTACCAGTTAACACCTTGGAAAGCCAAGGTACGTTGTGAGCCATCACTACGTTAAGCTACTCTAGACAAGAGCATTTGCTAAATCACTTGAAATCCAATAAATGCTCTAACCCAAGAGAAGTACGGTTGGTCAGGGAGTTTTTCCGCTGTTCAGCCAGTCTGGGAAACGTGGACGAGGAGTTAAGACGGAGTGGCGCCTTGTTAATGTCCTGAGGTACGAGCCTTGTCACAGGCTCTTCGTCGCAACTTCCTACGAAAACCAGAACTTCCTGTTTGTTTGGTGCCTCGCGGAGGGTGTTGGGGTCACATGGTTTCACACCTAAGTGTGAACAGCATTTTTAACAACCCGTCTCCGTGGGGAAGAGAAAGTATTTGGGCAGAACACTTAGAGTTGGGAGAAGTCAGTACACCCCATTGACAGCGTTTTTTAGTATGACACTGATTGGGACACTACTCAGGGTCAAACTATAAAGCTTCTGTGACTAACGGTGTACAATAGCTGCCCCACACCAGTCGGTTGTTGTTCAGTCGACGTCGGTTGATTGGCCAAAGAGAGGAAGAGAAATGAGGTGTGGAAGAGAAAACGAGGGGTGTCTGTTGACTGGAATGCAATCCCATCCTTCTATTGGAGTAACATTTGACTGGGGCCTCCATATTAGAGGCATCAATCAAATGAAGACACAACGTTGATCTGTTAAGTGCTTCCCACCGTCCCAAGTACCTATGTTATGATTTAGTTACCACTAAGAAAAACATTTATGGTTTGGTTTTAATGTGCATGCAAGACTATATTTCTTACCCCGAAGGCTGTGTGTGTTTTTTGGGGGCTCTGGTCATGCGTTTAACTGTACATAAACCAGAACCAGGACAGGACTATACTTTGTCAGAACCACCTGGACTATGTAGCAACACAGCTAGCCGTTCTTCTGAGAACTGTCTCAAGACCAAAAATGTATTCCAATTAAAAATATTTTAAATGCAAAACAACCCCCTAAAGTCCAACCCCAACCCAAACCTTGAACCCTATTTTCCACAAATCTTCACCTGACCCTTATCTCTAACTCTAAACCTTACCATCAACCCTAAACCTTACCACCAACCCTAAACCTTACATCAACTTCAAAACTTAACCCCAACCCTAATTCTTACCATCAACCATAATTCCAAATGTAAACTTCAATGCAACCCGAACCTAAACCTTAACCCGAAGCCTAGAATGTCAACATTGGAAAAAATTTGTCGCACACGAATCAGTAATTAACTCAAAAAGCGTTACAGGACAAGGTTAAATGGACGCCTAGGATCACAATCTGAAGGATTCATACCGTCAGACTGAATGTCACTAATGCCAGTTTACACAGATAACACACACACATTAATGTTACCCACACCTAATTCCAAACTGCTCTATTATCAGCAATTCATGATGATGACTTAGTGTTGGAAAACCCCTCAGTCTGATAGAGAAATGGCTGAGGTCCTGGGAGGAGCTGGGGGCTCCTGATGATGATGTCATTGCCCTGTTCGCACTCTGCTCCTGCCCCAGTTTCATCTCCCCTTTTACTCACACTGTCTCACTTTCCTCACTCCCTTCCTGTCCTGGCTTCCCTCTATCACCCTTTCACTCTCTTCATCTCTCTCTCTGTCTCATTCTCCCTTTCTCTCTCTTTGTCTCTCTGACTCTTTTACTCTGTCTCTTTCGCTATCTTTCTCCATCTATCGTTCCCTGAGGAGAGCCCATTCTCTGTCACTGTGTTCTGTCTGTTTAGATCAAGGTTGCGTTCCACTTTGCTCAGATTTTTTGATGGATTATTTTCAGTGAATCACTTCAATTGTTTTCAAACAGTGTTCTTTTTATTTGTTCAGGATTTGATTGACTCTAATTGCGCTGCCTTCCTTGGTCTCTTTGCAGTCTGTTTAGCCTTGTGAACTGAGAAATCAGCATTTCTCTGTAGATGAGGGCTTTGCTTTCCGTTAAGTAATTGTGGAAATGAATGTCTCTTCTGGATCAGGATAATTGGTGGGTATAATTCTTCTCTTGGTTAGGTGTGTTCTTTGACACCCAGATATGGATAGGTTGTTTCAGGTAGAGCAGAAGGCCTCTGTTTTCTTTGGCCTGTTACACCTTTGGCGTAAATAAGTAACGACAAATATACATTATATACAAGACAATGGGATGGAATCATAATCAGATAGCAGAAAGGATGCATTGATTTTGAAGAAGTGAGACGTGATGAACGCTTGAAGTTCAACAGCCTTTTGCAATTTCTTGCACTCACATGTGGTGGTGAAGTGAAGTGACTACTGAATGAAGTATGTGCTTTGAGCGGGTCCTGTGTGAGACATCTACCAGAGCGCGTGCTGCCATTGGAGACAGCAGACTTTGAAGCGTGAGGTAATGTAGTGGGGGATTTGCCTGAGGAGGACTTAGGAACCAGTGAGTCTAGGGTCATGTACTAAAACAGAGTGTAAAGGTCACAGCAATCAATGTTGAAGGGGGTGCAGTTGACAAAACAGAAAGCAGAGTGATAAATTACGGGAAGTTTATTAAGAGGGTTTTTATGCGGGAAGCCTAAAGATTAAGCGGTCGTTTTGTAAACTTATACGCTAGGCAGTGTAGGTGAAGGGTGATTTGGGGAAAAACAACACAACAACAACAATACAGTACTGTATTTGTGCTGACTGAACCGGGGTGAGGGTCATTTCGGTAGTGAGATGAGGACCAGAGAGGTGGTGATGGTGTGCTGGGTGTGTCTGTGGGACGATGCTTAGGCACATCGGTGCAGGAATAGTCCTCTTCTTGTTTTCCCTGGGTAACGCTGGGGGGTCGGCCGTTGATTATTTTCAGAAGGTTGCTGTTGACTCCCAAGTCATTCACTGGTAATTAAAAGGGTCACATTCTGCTGTGGTTTGGCCTGATCAGTCTAGGCTCCAAATATTGGAAGGACACCAGGATTGAGGAGAAGTCTAAGAACCTCCCCCACATCCGTATTTGAGTGTATATGCTAAACTGACTGGAAATGGAGTTGAGTACAACCCTGGTTAGAAACAGGAGTCCCTCATATGAGCAGACATACGTGCAGTGCTACATGTGAAGGGCACTGATAGCTGCCGGTATGATCGCATCCAAGTTCAGGCCTCCATTTTGCCCCTTCACAGATCACCAGTGTGATCCTGTTCACGTCACGCTACATGCCAGATCGAACACGTTCATGGGAAGCTTAAGATCAACAATTTTTCTACTCTTCTTAGTCCAGGACTAGACATTTTGGGCCGGTTTCGCAGACACTGATTAGGCTCAATAGTGTTTTCTATTTAAGTAGATTTTTTTGTCCTAGACTTGACGTTATCTGTGTCTGCGAAATCGGTCCAATGGGTGTCAGGGGAATCCCCGTTCTTATCCCAGGATTAAACGTAATGTGTGTCAGAGACAGGCCCTAAGGCCCTATTACGATTCACCTCCATTTATTGTGGAATTATGAGTCTGGTCTGTCAGTAGTAGAGGCATTGAGAAGCTGGGCCATTTTGACGAGGCCGATGTAGCTCGATGACACTATGACGATGATTAGACACAGATACAAACAGTTCATATTTGTTTACTCCTGTTTCATGTCATTCATTCAGCAGGTTGTTAGATAACACCAGGGCTCTGGAGTGCTTCTATAAAGAGCAAGTTAACACACACACACACACACACACTCCACACATTCTACACACACCCTACACTACACACAGTGCTATTAAGGTTTACTGGTGAAGCCTGACGAAGAGGCCCAGTGGTGAGTGGCTAATGGGATCCAGAGAGCTAAGTTATTGCAGATGTATGCCTGCTGGTGCTCCTCTGTTTCCTCTGTCGTTTAATATCACGGGTTCATTTGTCTCCTCTGGTATAGGGCCCACCCTGCTAGGGTAGAGGAGTCTGGTTTTGCCCTGGTTCTGGTATGGCCTAGTTCTGGTTTTAGTGTCTTTTGTCGGGAGTCTGGTAAGAAAGTAAACGAGAAAAACCGCAAGAGAGAGGAAGAGTTAGATGACATGAGGTTAAGGTGGAAACCAAGCTGTACTTACTAACTCCCTTTCAAATTGTTGTTTAAGATATACTTTTTGCTTGAATTACCCAAAGACACAAATAATCAGAACACATTGTGTTTAGGGTCCTGTTATTTACTATAAACATTACTAGGATGTAGTTTGGACTGGGCCTGATGTCGACTGTCCTCGTCTGGTCTGGGTCAAGGCTAATCTGAATTTGTCTTGACTGGTTTTACCTTTTTAATGTAATCCCAGTACAGGGGGGGTACAGAGGAAGGTGGAGAAGTTTCAGAGGAAGTTGGGTGGAGAGGGTACAGAGGAAGGTGGGGTGGAGGGGGTACAGAGGAATGTTGGGTGGAGGGGGTACAGAGGAAGGTTGGGTGGAGGGGATACAGAGGAAGGTTAGGTGGAGGGGATACAGAGGAAGGTTGGGTGGAGGGGGTACAGAGGACAGGGGGTGGATGTTTGTACAGAGGAAGGGGAGGTGGAGGGGATACATAGGAAGGGGAGGGTGGGTGGAGAGGGGGTACAGAGGAAGGGGAGTTGGAGGGGGTACAGAAGAGGGGGAGTTGGAGGGGGTACAGAGGAAGGGGAGGGTGGGTGGAGGGGAGGTGGAGGGGGTACAGAGAAAGGGGAGGGTGGGTGGAGGGGGTACTAAGGAAGGGTAGGTTGAGTCGGGAATTAATTTCCTTTCCATATTTCCCAATGTTCATGAAAAACAGAGCGCCTCAGATATTTCCAGTCAAACAGTGGCTCTGGTTATTTATCTATACCATTCCTTCACTAAGCCAGACTAGCCTTCCTAAAACACACACTATGTCCTACATACTGCACTAGTTTTGACCGGGACCCTCAAGGCTAGCTATGGAGTAGGGTGCAATTTTGGACACACACTAATCCTGGGGCAGGCAGTGAAATCGGAGCCTCTGTGGGTCTTTTTTGAAAAGGAGGACATCCAGACTTCCAGCCTCGACACTGTCGATGCCGTCCCAGAGTCAGCGTGCTCATAACCCTTGATACACTCCCCTACTAGCTTTCCTAACACATCATCACACTGAATAGAAACAATTTCAACACTTCACTACATTGTGTTTGCAACGTTTCCTTTTATAATTTGATAATTAGTAATTTCTTTTAGCAAACTTGAGGAATACTATCAATTATGACAGAATCTGGCTCCATTGGCCTACAGAACTTAACGACCAGAAGATGCTGAATAAATGAAGATTCCTCACTTGGCAATTTAGATCAGAAAAAAATGATCTATTCCGACCTGCCTAAGTTGTTTGTTCTGTAGTGCATAGTTCAATGACGAAATTAAAACAACAGGGTGTGAGATGTTTTGCTTCCTCTTCCTAATATCTTTATGAACTGGCCTATTCAGCCTAGCGGAGTAGCCTAGCGGAGTAGCCTAGCGGAGTAGCCTAGCGGAGTAGCCTAGCGGAGTAGCCTAGCGGTATGGAAATGGAAGGTTTGCCAGATTGAATTGCCGGTATAGGGAGAACAATCTGTCATTCGGCCCCCGAGCAAGGTAGTTAAACTTTAATGTTTGCAGATGGGAAATAAAAGTATTCTCAATCGTACAAACCAGTGTGAATGTACTTGTGAAGATGCAGACCTGCCCATGGCTTGTAATCCAAAATGTTGTCCCTGAGCTTCCTGCCTCCAAAATGTTGTCCCTGACCTTCCTGCCTCCAAAATGTTGTCCCTGAGCCTCCTGCCTCCAAAATGTTGTCCCTGAGCCTCCTGCCTCCTCTTTCAGGGGGATGTTCAGCAGCTGTTGATCGTGGCCGAACCGCGGGCAGCGTATGACTACTGTGAACACTACAGCCCGGACTGTGACACGCCTCACCTGGAACTGCCACAAGCGCAGGAGCCTGAGGACGAGGTGAGTGTGACACGCCTCACCTGGAACTGCCACAAGCGGGGGGCCTGAGGACGAGGTGAGTGTGACACGCCTCACCTGGAACCGCCACAAGCGGGGGGCCTGAGGACCAGGTGAGTGTGACACGCCTCACCTGGAACCGCCACAAGCGGGGGCCTGAGGACCAGGTGAGTGGGGTCTGATTGCCAGAGACGTTCAGGTGATGCCGGGGACCCCCATCAAACACTTTGTGGCCCCTACTGATTTGTTGAACACATTGCCTACATACACGACACACTAGTTCACGGTCATTTCCAGGAACCAACCGTGAGAACAACTCACTAGAGTTTCCTGACACAGAGGAGTAGCTGTAACCTCTGGGAATTATCATGTCTTCAGTATGTATGGAAAGGGTTTGCCAATCCAAGGTAAACACACCAAATATCTCCCCAAGGCCAGAGGTAATCCGTCAGACTGAGAGGCTTGCATATAAAATGCATGTTTTCCATCTATCGAGACATATTTCTTACTCCACTTAACGGTCCTTCGATGGAAATCATACTTCAGAAATAACTCTTATGCCTTTACTTTGCATCTCATTTCAGATTTTGGATATCTGGCTCCATATACATTGAAGGTCTTGAGCAAAAACTAGACTCTTTAAACTAAACCCAGACATTCTAGCCCAGATATTCTAACCCAGACATTCTAGCCCAGATATTCTAACCCAGGCATTCTAACCCAGGCATTCTGACCTAGACATTCTAACCCAGGCATTCTGACCTAGACATTCTAACCCAGGCATTCTGACCTAGACATTCTAACCCAGGCATTCTAACCAATATATTCTAACCCAGGCATTCTAACCTAGACATTCTAACCCAGGCATTCTGACCTAGACATTCTAACCCAGGCATTCTAACCTAGATATTCTAACCCAGGCATTCTAACCTAGACATTCTAACCCAGGCATTCTAACCTAGATATTCTAACCCAGGCATTCTAACCTAGACATTCTAACCCAGGCATTCTAACCTAGATATTCTAACCCTTACTCTAATACTCTTATTATTTTTAGGAGGTCCCCCGGGCGGACTAATATTATTATATTATATCATATTTATCAGTCCCCTTGGATGCTGGCAGATAGCCAGGATTTAGGCATAAATCTGGCCTGTCATCGTCCTCAATTCTGGCTGGACAACTGCCAATTGAATTGCACCATTTTGCAAACTCTTTGGAGATCAAAGGTTGTTCACTATGAAGGGGATACAGTTTTATTAGATATATAACAAGTCCTAGTTATTTGAAATGATTGTCAACTATGTTCATGTCAAGCTTCTGTTTATCAGTCGATCCTTTGTGAAACAAGTAAAATACAACCAGGAAGTGTGTGTGTTTCTGTTACTGTGTGTGTGTGTTTCTGTTGGTGTGTGTTTTTCGATGAATAAATCGTGTTGATATGCTCTGTGCACCTATCAACACCGGTCAATGCACATCTGAATATGGGGAGTAAGTTTCATTTGGGACACAGTCAACGCATACATTTGGTGTTTTCTAAAGTCTTTACAGGCTGTTTACTGTGAGCTATAATTACACCCCCTGCTATGTTTAGACTGGCTATGAGGGTAGGCACTTAAACACCCATAAACACACAAACGTGAGCACGCACACACACACACACAGACACAGACACACATTTGACGCCCTCAAGTAGCCACTAATGTCCAAAGTGACTGTCAGTCATGCCTGAATATATGTTATGTGCTTACGGTCCGAGAACTAAGCCCATTCTCCTGAAAGGTTCTACACACTCCACCAGCTGACCTAGGGGGCGCCAAAACTCGCCCACATGTCCGTATACATACACACAACACACACATATGCACACATACATACACACATACACACAACACACACACATATGCATACACAAACACACAACACACACGCGCGCGCTTATAGAGGCCCTTTAGGAAGGCCAAGTGGTGCCCTCGAGGCAATCAGATGAGTTTTCATTGGCACCACATGAGCTAGCTAGCATCCTGTTTTAAACATACTGGGGGTGTACCTCCCTCTTCAGCACTGCAAACATGAACCCTATTATAGGTCATGTGAAACTAAGTGTGTGTGTGTGTGAAAGTGTGTGTGAGTGTTCAAAACAAACCCAAACCTCTAACAACCAGATTTGAGGCATTAGACTTAAGTGTCCATTTCATCCATGCTTTATCTGTTTGGAATTATATGCCTATGCTGTAATTTTCACATGACCAACACAATTTTGTTGAAGCTATTAAACCTACAAGTTGTTATTTCAGAAAATAAATGAAAAAAAGACACAGACATTCGGGTCCCTGATTTGGTTGGGCACTTACTGAATTGTAGGAAACAACAGAATAATTTTGTCAGTCATCACCCCAGTCTAAGCCATGTACACAACATATAGTGTTGATTTTTATATTTTTATAAGGAAGTCTGGCTTGTGTGTACTAAACTGTTACCTGTGTCTCCTGTCACCTGTCTGTCCACCTTTCTCTCATGTTACCTGTCTGTACACCTGTTACCTGTCTTTCCTGTCACCTGTTTGTCCACCTGTCACCTGTCTGTCCACCTGTTACCTGTCTCTCCTGTAACCTGTCTGTCACCTGTCTTTCACCTTTCTCCTGTTACCTGTCTCCCTGCCTGTCTCTCATGTCACCTGTCTGTCATCTCTTTATCCTCTCACCTGTCTGTCCACCTCTCTCTTGTCACCTGTCTGTCCACCTCTCATTTCCTTTCCAGTACAATTCTTATGACATGGAGTACAGTGAGTTCTACGACTACAATGAAGTAGGAGCTGCCACTACAGTGCCCCCAACCGAGGGGACCAAACCCCACCCAGAGGTAACACACTCATTTCAACAGGGGGGGCCTCGAGTTAGATTTACCTCATCCATCATCTAACAAATATATACTTTATTGTGTACGGGGCATACAGTATTGTAAATATAGCCTTGCGGACGGTAATTACTAGATATGTACAATATTGTGCTGGGGGCATACAGTATTACAAATATAGCCTTGCGGACGGTAATTACTAGATATGTACTATATTGTGCTGGGGGCATACAGTATTAAAAATATAGCCTTGCGGACGGTAATTACTAGATATGTACTATATTGTGCTGGGGGCATACAGTATTACAAATATAGCCTTGCGGACGGTAATTACTAGATATGTACTATATTGTGCTGGGGGCATACAGGATTACAAATATAGCCTTGCGGACGGTAATTACTAGATATGTACTATATTGTGCTGGGGGCATACAGTATTACAAATATATCCTTGCGGACGGTAATTACAAGATATGTACTATATTGTGCTGGGGGCATACAGTATTGTAAATATAGCCTTGCGGACGGTAATGACTAGATAATCGGTGGCACTGATGATGCGCCAGTGTGGAGCTCCCGGTCCCGGTAACCGTGGTGTTGGTGGTCTTCTCAGCGCCGTCATGGTGACAAAAAAAGGTGTACGCAGCATTATCAGGTCCTCCCGAAACTGTTGGGGAACCCTTTCTCTTTCTCGTCCTCCTGAACCCGTTGGGAAACCCTCTCTCTTTCTCGTCCTCCCGGCGTTGTGTGTTGACCACACAGGCGGTTGCGGTGGATGGAGAATTCACCAGTTATGACTACGGCACAGAGGACGAATCCCAGCCAGGGGAAGACCCTACAGAGGCCAGCCCTCCAGTCCCGGTAGGCGCCGATCACTGAAGGAGCCCTCAACTCAGTGTGTGTCAGTAGTGTTTCACAATGAGTGGGTCCCAAATGGCACCTGGCAGTCCTGTTAAAGAGCACACATTCTAACCAGGGCCTCTGAGGTGTGCCGTGTCTGGCCTAGTGTATTGGCCGTGTCTGGCCTAGTGTATTGGACATGTCTGGCCTAGTGTATTGGACATGTCTGGCCTAGTGTATTGGCCATGTCTGGCCTAGTGTATTGGCCATGTCTGGCCTAGTGTATTGGCCTTGTCTGGCCTAGTGTATTGGACATGTCTGGCCTAGTGTATTGGTCATGTCTGGCCTAGTGTATTGGCCATGTCTGGCCTAGTGTATTGGCCTTGTCTGGCCTAGTGTATTGGCCATGTCTGGCCTAGTGTATTGGACATGTCTGGCCTAGTGTATTGGACATGTCTGGCCTAGTGTATTGGACATGTCTGGCCTAGTGTATTGGCCATGTCTGGCCTAGTGTATTGGCCATGTCTGGCCTAGTGTATTGGACATGTCTAGCCTAGTGTATTGGACATGTCTGGCCTAGTGTATTGGCCATGTCTGGCCTAGTGTATTGGACATGTCTGGCCTAGTGTATTGGACATGTCTAGCCTAGTGTATTGGACATGTCTGGCCTAGTGTATTGGACATGTCTGGCCTAGTGTATTGGACATGTCTGGCCTAGTGTATAGTGTATTGTATTCTGACAAATGTTTAATTACTTTGGGTTACACTTTGTTTTCACTGTTTGGTCAACTAACTAACGATCCTGCCATTTGCCCTAACCCCAGCTCTCCCGGTTCTGTCCAATTCCCCCGCCCCCTCCTCGCGTAGACCAATGAGAACTACGACGAGAAAGTAATCGAGGAGGAAGTCGTGGACGATTACGTCACTGGCGAGGAGCAGGTCGGCGCGGAGCCGACCGTTGCCGTGGAGACGGGCACGGACGCCAAAAGTCCAGACCCGGGGGCGGACTCGTACGATTTTAAGGAGTACGATCTGAAGGAATACGACGACGCCAAGCAGGGTGAGACCAAACAGACGTACCAATATGGGGACTATGGCGACTACGGAACCGGCGAGGCCAAACCCACCAACTCCATCTCCACCTATGAGGATGAGTTTGGGCCTGGGGTCCCCGCTGAGACCGGCACAGAGAGCAGTGTACGTAGAATGTTCCAGAATGTACACACATCACTCATACAGATGTAGCATCGGCATTAGACAACATGTGTGTCTGCAAATATTACTTATCTCTCATCTCTCTTTTTGATCTTTCCATCTTTGATCTTTCTCATCTCTCTCCCTCAACAAACACACACAGACACACACAAACTCGTTTACTCCCACACTAACCACAGGAAATCACACACAACCACTTAGTTTCTATTTGACAGAAATAAAAGCACAGCTGTCAACATAGACACATCCTTATCCCCTGACCTTCGGCATGCACCAGGCCCTCCAGAGAACAACCAGTTCCAGTCCCAGTTGTTGATGGGAGGGATGATATCACTGGTGTGGTTTGAATGTCTGAATGTCATCCAGACCGGGTCAGCCGACATTCTACACCGGCGATATCATCCCAGACAGGAACCTTATTCCGATGTTTATTTAACATAATAAAGCATACTTGATACCATATTTAAAGGGGCTGATGTTTTATCAGCTGTTTCATCGCGGGTTGCTCCGTGTAGCAGTCAAATGTGTGTGTGTGTGTGAAAAATAAATCCTTCAGAGCCTCGAAGTGTCTTCCTACAAGCCAGCTATTGTGGTATACCTTCCACAGCGGTTTGTCCTAAAATCTAACTTTAACAAATAAGCCTGGTTCAGCATCTGTTACATTCCAGTGTATGTTGTTAACACAGTGTATTACGAAGGATCCAGGCGGTATGACCAAGAGTTAATTTCCAATGAGCAACGAGGAGCATTTTCACTTTTTAAATGAGGATGTACATTATGGCCAGGGCCAAACTTTAGAATGAGGATGTGCATTATGAAGAGAGCCGACCTTGAGAATGAGGATGTGCATTATGGGCAGGGCCGACCTTGAGAATGAGGATGTACATTATGGGCGGGGCCGACCTTGAGAATGAGGATGTACATTATGAAGAGGGCTGACCTTGAGAATGAGGATGTACATTATGAAGAGGGCTTACCTTGAAAATGAGGATGTACATTATGGGCAGGGTCGACCTTGAGAATGAGGCCTGACCTTGAGAATGAGGAAGTATGAGGAAGTATGTTTTTGGCGGATCAGTGAGGCTGTAAATCATACCGTTGGTTTTATTGTACACTACTTGTGTTTGTTAATGTTTTTTGACAGTAACAGAGGCTAGGAAGACGAGTGTAGACGGAGACAGATACAAAGGACCCAGAGAGCCTCTAAGAGCCCCCCCAAGCCAGGGTTAGGGTTAACCCTTCAAGCCCCATTCGCCAGGGAACATGTGTGGTCTGGAGTCAGGAGCTTAGAGCAATACGCCAGGCTCCGGCACGAAGCGGTTTAAATAGCCCTACCCCACCGTGTC